>LYUA01002287.1:66043-121266 GCA_002093875.1 Calopteryx splendens | reverse complement strand
AGTAAAGCAAGCGAGCGGGCGGGCGGGCAGGCAGGAAAGCTGCTGCTGGGACGGAGGGGCGCACCCCATGGGTTTTCCTCCAGTGAAAAACAGCCCAGGCAGGCTGGCTGTGTGCTTTCCTAGCGGCGCGTTCGCCTGCCTGGAAACTAGAGGCTCGATCCCCTCTTCTTCTTCCTCTCCTCCTCCTTCCCTCGCTCCGCGGCCCGTGCGACCCGACTTCTGCGGCCGCATTTCCTCGACCGCCCGTCTCTCGCGAGCCCTGCCCGTGTGGCTTCTTCGGCCGGCAGTCGACGGATTTAACATCGTTTCTCATTTTACGGCACCGCTCATTGACCGCCCTACGTGGGTCGATATTTCCCGAAGATGATAATAAGAGGAAAGCGACGATGAGAAAGTGCAGACGGAGGACGGACCCCGGAGGACTGGCGTCGTTCTGGTCGTGGCACGAAGACGCGGCAACGTCGTCGGGTTAACAGCAGCGAAACGAAATTGGAGGAGTAAACGGGGGAAGTAATCAAGATACGAGGAAGTGCAAAAAAACGCCCATGAGTGTGGAGTGGCTGGTGGTTTTGTGGGATTCTGTTCTTCGCCGAGAGAGCGAGGTAGCAAAGGTTCGTCGACGCTGGCGCCGCGATTGAAGCTGGCGTCGGGAGGGAGAACTACCGCGTGAATAGTTGCCGCGTGCCGCCTGGCGTGTGTACAATTTTTGTTGGATTACTGTGCTTGTTTGTGGGTGAAGTTCTTGGTGTGCATGTGTTCTGGAGTACACTGTGTACGGTAGTGTTTGTTTGCCGCACGTCGAAAGGAGGAATTCCCAAAGGAGGTTGGTGCTCCCTTCATATTTCTATCCCTCCAATAAATTTTACATTTTGAGCGGAGAATCGATAATCGTTGAAGTTTACTTGAGCCATGTCTTTACCATGGGGATAATTCCGAGTATTTTTTTGCGTGCGGTATTTTTAGAGCTGCGGCAGAACAATTTTTTGGAGGACATTTTAATATTATATTATTATTCCCTCGGGCCTCATGGTTGTTTTTTTTCTTTCCGTTGGTAGAGTTTTTTTAGACTATTGCGACAGCCGTTGGAAGTTTCATATGATGTGTCAAACTAAAATTATGTAATCCATCGATTCGTAATGATACTTTTCATTTCCAATGTTGTATAAGGAAATGCGCATCGCCACGTAACTCGATCTCCGAATATTCTCAAGTATTTCCGGCTGTTTGTTCCTTGAAGCAAATGAAATCAGAGGTTATCCGAGTTGGGGCGATTTTCCTCTTCGTACTCCGTATGCGGAAGACGTAGGAGGAAATTCCCTAATTACTTCGTGTACTAACCGTGATTTCAGAACTCCCTCCAGTTTGGAGGTATTTACTTCGCGATAAGGTTGGCTCTCGAATTCCCTCCGCTAGTGGCGCTGCCGCAAACTTGAGAAGCGCTATATATTTGGTGGCCGAAGCCGAGTTCTCACCACCCCCCCTCGTTCCCTCGGAACCGGTCGTCTGCTCTCTCTCTCTCCTCTCTTGCACATTTGGGCGCTTGGATTCGGGCGGAGTAAATCATCCGTGCGGTGGTGGATTGTGGTCTCCCCCGGGAACTATTGCCACCACAGATTATTAATGTTACCTCCGTAACGCATGGGATAAGGGAGTAAGTCGAATAGAACGCCATAGCTCGTTTTTCTTGGCTTGAGAAATGTTCTGACCTCCTACTCCGCGCCGCGAAATGATGAAACGTCGTGCCTTACGAAGTCATTCGTTTCACCGATTTTTGTGATCACGATGAGGAATTAAAAATAATGACGATTAATGTTTTTAATTCTCATACCGCGGCGCTAAAGCCTGGGGAGGGTCATATAAGGTCAGAAGGCAAAATTACAACGTAACGATTGGCTTTCATGTAATTATCGCCAAGTGTGCTGGTTCCCATGGAATAAGTAGGAAGAATTAGTAAGTGTATTTGCGTTAAAGTATCATTAGTCAACTTTGTATCGATTGACTTACATGCTCCTCATGCGTGCTATTGAAATTGACTGAGAGGTACGTGACAGCTTCGCTGCCAGGGATGTAGGCTAATCGTGGTCAGAATATGTTTAAGCCTTGGTGTTTTGTACATAGTAGCGTCGAATCCGTCGAAGACATATTGTTTGAAACGCAAGGATTCCGTTGTGGAGAAATCCATGTTGCAACTGCCAATGTTCTTTCGCGAGTTACTTGGAAAATCTATAACGGGCGTATTGCATTGTGTATGAAATTCTAAAGACATTCGTTTACGTGAATGAAGAAAGCTATCTATTTTGATGATTCAGGCCTTAATTTTTGTTACACTCCGAAGTTAGGTATGATCAGTTTAAATTTTTGAGGAGCGCTATTCACCTTTTCAGTTATCAATTTCATCTAAGCGCATCAAAGGATACCAAATACAATATCGTTCATCACTAAATTATTTTCCTTCAATTTATTTTTACTGTCGTGGCTAAAATCTTTGTTTTATTTGTGTTATAAAATTATTTATGTATTTATAGCACACGAAAACCATACCAAGATCTCTTTCATTCGGTGCTACAACTAATAAACAAAATAAATAAATATGCAAATGCTAAGTAGTGTTAGTGCGTTGCTTTTGTGCGCGTCGGAACGGGGAAAGGGGGGGGGGTCCGTGGACCCCCGATTTTTGGCTTGGCAAAAATATCGTCCTCCACCTCCCCTCAAATTAGCGCTCGTTGAATTTTAAAATATATAAATCCTCAGTTTAATGTATTGCCTATTGTAAAGCCTCGGGTTCCCAAGAGAAATGTTAAGGTCATTCCACCGTAATTCACACCCTCGTTCTAGGTTTCCTTTACCACATTGAAAATGAAAGTCCAATCGATTGTGTACTAGCCCCAAGTGTAAACTCCACTTTGATGAATGATGGAAACACGAAATGTGAGCTTGAACGTGAGCTGAGACTTACTAGGGTGTTTGAGAGTGACTTAATTTTGTTTATGCACTGACGTTTGAATTCGTAACCGTCTTTTTCGCTGTGCTCCAGTTGACGCAGATTATTTTCTGAAGTGGTTATAAGTGCATTTTTTTACAGCAGCTGGTGATGATCTCGGATAAAAAATACCGTAACGTTGACTTGAATGTCAATGATTCAGCCAAAAATTTGACAGGTTTTTGGCTTATAATTCCTTCCTTCGCCGAGTCGCCTCGTAGTTTTGGCGCCAACTTGATAATTCTCAATAGTGTTCTCTGGATCCCTAAGCGCCGATGAGTGTAATTTGATTTTTGTTTTGATATAACTGGCTGTTTGGTTTTAAATCTTGAAACGAGGTTTACGGTTTGTCCGTTTACATAATTGCAGTTAATGACAGTTGTTTCATCTGAATTTCTTCAATTTTCGAGCCTCCTTAGTATGTTTTCATAGAAGATTCGCCGGGGTAATATATACTCTTTACTTTCTTTCATTTCGAGGTCTTGAACTGCCTAAAATCAAAACCAGTGTGTATTTTTCTGCGTAATTGACTTGATAATCATAATATGTATTTCATGGTGCTAGAAGTATGCTCTTGGAGGCGTTAGCGACAACGTTATTTCAGTTGCCAAAACTGTTAATAGCGTGAGCATGTGAAATGAAGCATCGGTTTTTGGTAATTAAAGTTTATTCGCACCCTTGGTGAAAAAATGGTATCATGATTATTTACTCGACTTGAAAGTGAACTCCATGAAACTTGTGAGATTCTCTGAAAAATATTTGTTTGATTTTTTTCTTTGTTTGCTTTCTCTTTATTGGACTTATTTCGTATTACAGATATTTTTTCTTGAACTATTGTATTGGAGCGTGCAGATGGCTAAGTTTATATCTGCATCATAATCCCTTTTTTGCATACGGGAAAGGGTTGTTAAAAAAGTCTTTAAATGTAGCTTAGTAGTCTTAGCTATGATGCTTAGACAGAGATGAAGTGTGTTATAAGATATTTGAAAGAATCTGTCTGATGTACGGTGACCAGAGGCAACATGAGTTTGATTGATGGTAACTTCCTTGGTCATGAAGCCCTTCCAATTAAGGCAGCTACTGTAATTTTAACTACACGTTACCAATTATTTTCTAGGTGCTCATTTTCCATCCCCTGTTAGGCCGAACTTCTGAAGTCTCATTATATGTGTTCATTTTTGTGCTTCCACTTGTCTGCGATATTTGTGCTTTCATTTGTCTGCGTTTTCCTTAACTATAAGCGTAAACCCTGTCCGTTTTCGTCTTCTCATTTTTTCCTACTAATGTGTTTTATAGTTTAATCTTTGGACGGAGTATTTGTTTCTTGCCGATTCCCAAAGAAGGAGGGTTACCACGCAATGGCGTGTTTCATTATTATGTATCGTGCGTAAAAAATGTAATTTTTGGAGGTTTGTTGTTGATTGCACGTGTTAAAATTCTAACAACTATCCAGCTACGGAAAAATGTGTTTTTAATTTCCCCTTGGGATCACCGAAATTTATTCATGATTTCAAAAGTTCATTTACTCCATGTGCATGTATGCACCTGTATATTAGTGACTTAAATTTGCGTGTTTCCGGATAACTTCGGACTTGAAAGAATAAATCGTCAACTACAGGCCTCAAATGGACGCCAAAACCGATTATCTTGTACTATTTACGTACTGAATGCACTCGTAGTGAACAAAAATCATCGTTCAGCACACTGGAGTTAATGTGGGTGTTTTATCTTTTCGGGGAACATGATTTTCAAATGAAAGCATCCATAAAGAGCGTAGTTTTCCTTTGTTTTTACTATTACCTGCTAAATCTACCATTTTTGATGAATCCTTGGTTTTACAATCGGTCGTTCCACCCGTTTGATGATTAAGAGGCACATCCGCGTATACAATGCTGCATTCTTTTGTGTTATCCCTTGGATGAATGCCTGCGGAATTAATAGTTGCCCTGGTACATACAATAGCCCATGTGCATGCAATGCATTCCATCTCTCTTTCATCGCCTTGCACTGCCACCAACAGTGGGAGGTGTTAATTATTTCTTAGGAGTAGACCTCTCCCACAATTTTTATGAGTTATCTTGGATCTTGTTGCCCAATTCCATTCGAATGAATGCTTGTTTCTTATCTTTCTGGGAAGTAATTAGACGAATCCATACCATGTGTAATTATGGTTGATGGCGTTTAACCTCACTCAAGTTATATATCTCTGATGGTTTTTGTGAACAGCTACAGAGATGTTAACTATGCGATTGTATATTCTGCATTTTTCCAACTTGTTCACGATGTTTTTTTATTATTCTAGAGCGTTGGCATTTCTTATTATTTTCACGGGACTTTTGGATAGTCATTGAGTTCGACGATGGAAATAAATTGGCCAATACCACTCGAAAACTTGTTGCGTTAGCGATAGTTAATTAAGGTATTTTCCCCATATTATTCTACATTCTGAGTAGGGATTGCTAAAATCCCTAATTGCGTGTTGGTACCTTAACCTTTCCCGGGGAAATAACCAAAGTATTAACTTTATACAGACTGCTAGTACACGAGTTAAGGGAAAATTCGCATTTTCTGATGATAGCATACTTTTATTGGATAAATGAAATTGGATATTAGTCGTTGGAGTCTTTATACTATTCACAAATCATAGCATTTTTTACAGTTGTTGCATATTTTTAATATCTTGTCAAATTAAAAAAAAACACCCAAGGCCTTATGTATGAAAAAATTACGAAATTTGTGATCTTTAAGTCAAATGCCTCGGAGTATACTTATGTCGCGAATCTTATCTAATGAAGTATTCTGAGTCTAGGACCCTGGCTGAAAGAGTTCAAAATTATCAATTTACTCCAGGCATTAGTTCATCGTTCATGTGTTATTTTCAATTTGAGAATCAGCGTCCTGTCCAGAATGAAAGAAATCCTTAAAGTTTATTAGGTAGTTTTTCCATTCCTCATTGAAAATTCTATAGTAACTATAATAGTATATATATATATATATATATATCCATTTTTTCATTTTATATAGTTATGGTATATGGGTATAATGAAATGAAAATTTTGCCTTATGCTCTCCATGAACCTGGAAATGTTGTGAAGTTGTATCTTTTTTTTTCTTTTACACCTAGCTGCGTGTTTAATAACATTTCCATCTATTCAAAAATATCGAAGTAATTTTGCTGACGAAGGTATGTAATCCGGGATAACCTTTAAAACAATTTGTGCCACTTCCAAAGCCAAAAATACTTATGATATATTTTTATTGAATAACTTAATATCAAACCGTCATAGCCATATTTTTTGAACAATTTCATTGCCCAACTGACACATCAATTCAACACGTGCATTGCGGTAATTTGAATAAAAGCTACGTTATGATGAAGATATTGTGCATTCATTAGAAATGGAAAAATGACGTTTCATCGCGATAATTGCATTCCCTTTCCTAACGTCATATTTTTCCCGCACCACCTTACCCAACACCGGTCTTAATTAAATATAAAATAACCTTTGAAATTTAAAAATTTCCCCCAGTAATCATTCCTACCACCAATTACTTTTAATAAATTTAAATGCGAATTCTCACTGATATTTACATGGGATTTTTAAGAACCGTTCTCGACTCATAGCCATGCCATAAAAACTACGAGGAAAAGTTGCTTCGGCTCTAATGATCATAGTCCGACAACTCAGGCTCTTGGATATCTTGAAAGTTATAAATTATAAGTTATAAATGCATAAAAAGTAATAATGCCGCAAAATAAAATTGAACTCTTTTAATCCGCGAAGCTGTTTGGAATCCCGGTACGTGCATACTATTCAGTCAGCTGCGAGTTATTCTTTGCTTGAGGCTTCCTCACACTGATGTGAAAAGAAAACCAATGCTTACATAACGATGCTGACGACCTCGGTATGACGCGGGATGCGATCCCGGGACAATCGAGTTGTTCAACGAGCGTATGGCGACGCCGTACGCTCCGTGCTTGCCGAGAGATCACGTGGTTCTTTTTATAGGATACCAGAGTCCAGATTATGGCGTATTATCCGAAGTGTTGTCGTTGGAAGGTTTAAGGCGTGTTACGGGTGACGTAAAACGATCGCTTTATTTTCGGAATCTGCATTACGTATTTGTAAGAATAGGTAGTTGTCAAGCTCCCAGTATCCAACGCACTGTTGTTTGGATTCTTCTAGGGAATTACAACCATATCTGGTTCTGAATTCTATCAGCAATTTCCGCTCGTACCGAAGCGAGAATTGGCGGAAAAATATACTAAAAGCTTATTCGCTGCGATGGACGGTAACATTACATAAATCATTTGAATTAAACTTTCGTAAGATTAGTAAAGACTAAGGTATTTTTTCGGTATTTATTGAGTGCTGTAAGAAAGACATCATGCAATAAACATCTCAGAGCAAGTACGAATTCCGGCGTATTTTTGGGATTATTGATTCTCGGAAATGCTTCTTTTTGGTACGTTGTTTGAGTGTAACAAACTTCCGACTTAACCACCGATTGGCCCAACTGTAAAAATGTTATTCGTATGAGATCACAGTCCATTTCAAGTTTTTAAAATAGTATTGAATTCAGGTAAGGGTTCACCCATTTCCGCAAATGTCAGTGTAAAGACGCAATGCTTCATACTGATCATGCACCTTAAAAAAATGCATCCCTCGGAAAATGGAAATGAAATGCTTGTTGAACGCGAAGGGCCCGATAAATTTTGAGAGGATTCATAAATAATGACGTTTTTGAGAAAACTTGACTGCTGATTCCAAAATGTCATTTTTTGTAGAGTGATATATATATATATATATAGCTGCGGCTGCATAGTCATGGTTCGTCGTACTTATCCTGACCTGCAAGGGATTCCTCTTGATACATTAATGGGTATCACCGTGTTGGAATTCCTGTCTGGTACAGCTTGCTTACCGAATTAAAAACTGATTTTTTTACTAGAATATCTGCCGAACTCGGAAATTCCGAGGAAATTCGAAAATCGTCCATAGCCCACTAAGGAACCCCTGGGTATGATAAAAAAAATGCTTCGCCGTGAAATGATGCACAAAAAGAATGGTGAGCTCTGTGACAAAACAAAGAAGATCGCATCCGCGATGAGTTGTCTCAAGGACTAAGGCAATGAAAACAATCGTGAAGTCAAATTTATCGTGAGCTTTAATAGTTTTTGAGGATCACTCCGAGGCAAGGTGGTTGACTCCTCGCGCCAGCACGTGAGGAATATAATTTTCCCCGGAGAAGGGTTTATTAGCCGCCGTAACGGCCGTCGTCGAGAATAAATCGATCGACTCCCTCCACGCAAGTGACATTCGGGAGGATGTGAACATTTTATAAAGAGCAATCCTCCTCCCGTGATTAACATAACACGAGGCCGGTCGTAGTCTGGCGGCCGGCTATCTCACTCTCGCTCTGGAGAGTACGTGAGTTTTGCGATGCGGGTGGTGGACTCGGGGATGGGGTGGCAGGAGGGTGCGCTCCTCTCACCCTCCTCCCCGTCCTTCCCCCTCCCCACTCTCTTTGTGGCTCACAGCCAAGGCGACCGTACCCCACCTCCCGCCCTTTGTTTATCTCCCCCATCCCTTTACCCGCACCCCCTCCCATCTCCTCAGTCTCTCCCCATCTCCCTAAGGTGGCGAATCCCCCCGGCTTCCGACCGCTGGCTACCTGTTTTCATTCCTTTCTTCTCTCGCCTATGTCTATTTAGTCGTTGCATTGCGTCCATTATTTGACAAGGTCAAGGTACCCAGCCCTCCGAAAAAAGCCCCCCCCCCTTGCACGGTCTCGTCGCCTGAGGTAAGCTCACCTTTCGTCGCTATTGTTGAAGGCGCGTGTGATCATGTCGTGCCTTCTTGTTACCCTTCCGGATTGACTTGTATCCCTAATGTCTCCATTCCGTTTTAATTGTGTTGGACGGAGCGGTTGGAGCTGATTATTAAGTCGTGTTAGCAGTTCCCTTCAAAATCAAATCGAATAGCATAGTGATTTTTTGCGGAGGGGATGGGAAGCTCTTTTCGGAGGGCAGTTGGTGTTTTTCAGAATAAGGTTTTTCCAATTCACTCTCGCGCCATGCAAAGAAATCATGAGAAGAAGATTTCTTGACGAAAGAACTTAGATGGCATATTAACTTGTTCCCTAAAATATACAGGTCGGTTTCTCTGTGAAAAAAATGAAACAAAGGGTCTGGTAAAGGAGTAGTGCTTGAATGTTTCATATCATTACTACCGTCAGTAATTCTAGATACTTTTTTTATTAGCATAATATCCGTATTGAGTTTGGCTTAAGATGAAGGTGGTAGATCGGGAATACCTCATGAAGTATCATGTGATGAACCTTTTAATTTCCTGGTTCAGTTCAAATGCTTTTTTCTTTGTGATAAATGCGCTTCATTTTAGGAAATGTTAAGTTCGTTGAATCAAGAAAATGTAAGAAGTAGTTTCCCTAATGCAAGGAGAAATATTCACTGCTGAATAACAGGAAAATACTAGTAAATTCTTCGTTGTCTCCTGGTTGAACATGATAACAGGGATCAAAACGTTAACTGACGCCAGTTCTCTATTCTACATCTTTCTCGTCTACCTCTTAACACCTTCTACTTCTCTTGAATCTTTTGTACTTTCTTGTTTAGCTTATTGCCTTCAAAAGGGAATCGAATGAAAGTTGGGAGCTTGGTAGAAATATTGAAGGAAAATATATTTTTTTACGTTGTCCCACTTCAGGAAACCTAACCACACATTTGAGTTTCAATATCTGGAATTATCATTGTTCAATTTTTCTTGTACAAAAGTATTGCTACATATGCTTAGCATTGAGAAAATTAATTTGTTGTATGAAGTAAGCTCAAGATCATCTAGTGGCTGTACCTTTGCATCTAAAACACTGTTCACAATTATACTGCCTCAAAAATTTAGTCCAAAATCCGCTTCACTTTTAGCACATAAAAAACAAAAGATGTCTATAAATTCGCAAGAGAGAAAATTTTCAGCATATCTGGGGAAATAGTGGATGGCTGGATTGAACAACAATCACCCCAAAGTGTATTTATGAAGGCAATTCTTTGAAAGAATTGGTATGTAAGCAAGGCCATCGTTGTGATCTAATATGATTGTATTTTGGAATTTGGTCTGAAAAATTCAATGGGTTAGTTTATCAAATAATTAAAACTATTTTGAATTGTCGTTACTCAAGATTTAATTTACCCATGTTGACACAAATTCAAAATGAACTTATCAATAATTCTTAGATCTCTGGTAATTACCTTCACTGTGTGTGTTCACTAAAGATTTGTGTGATAACAGTATTGTATGCTTTCTTTAAAAATACTTTATTCGCTTTATAATGCGAGTAACGTAGCATCATATCCAGGACCCCATTTTACCCTTTATTTGGACATTTCCAATCGTTTCTCCACGGCATTCCAGATTTTTCCTTGAAATAATTTTTTATTTATCTAAGGGTGTGACTATTCAAATTTCACTTAATTGTCACCTAAAATTATCTCAGCATGCAATGACTTAAGGAATCTTCCCTTGAGTAATGTCTGGACAGAGCAAGAGTCAGGTTAAAATTATTTAGCTATTCCTTAGCATAAAGTAAGCCAATTCCTAAGGTCATAAATCATTATTTTGTGCCTTAGATAAGGGTACATTCTTGTTTCATTTTTTTGACAAAAGTTTGATTCTCATTTTTAAATATTAAAAAATGCAATTTTATGAAACAGGATCAAATAATGTGAATTCCTAAGCTTTTATTACGGAGGAGATATGAGTTAAAAGACAATTCCGAGGTGCACGTGATCCTAGTGTGAATTTCACCTTCCTTGTGGTTTTGAGGTTATGAAGTAAACTACTTTTCTTTACGTCATTTGGCAGAATCGAAGATGAATAGGCGAAGTACTCGTAGATTTGAGTTAAAATGCCTTTGTCGTTTCGAAGAAATGTTGGTAATGCTGAATATTATTGAGAATTTTATTTAGATGTATGCACTAGTAAGTTCGTCGTTGGTCTGTGACTTTTTCTTCATTATATATCATTCGTGGTGGATAGCTGATACTTATTCATAAATTTAATTTAAATGCAATTGCAAAATTTAATCTTTTTTGTTTAAATTTCCAAATTTCTAATTGTCAGTAACCTAAATTAAAGAGGAATCTATTTGAATTGGATTTCATATATTGCTATTCGATTTTTAATAATCACATTTTGTTTCCAATTAATAACTATATCACTTATTTTTATTGCAAGTCCATTTATCTTATATACTTGCGCAGTGTACATTTTTTTCGAGGCCTATTTATTTTGGCTAAAGTTTGGACATTAAAAATAACATCAATTACGTTTTGCGGTAAAAATCAAAATGGTTTCGTAAAGCCGTTGTATACGAGTACTGTCTGTTACTGTATCTTTATGGTTTAGTTTGATTTTGCCTCACAATTTTTTTAAATTTTGGGACCAATGTCTGATTAATCCACGGCCATTGCTTGTTAAAAACAAAAATTGTATAAAAGTCACTTATAACTTGTAAATGTCATAAGTTATTAACGTTATCTAGGTAATTTTCCATGATAAAAGTCTTACCATACGAAAATTATGTTATTATTAATCTTTTGAGTCCTTGTTGCGTGAATTCTTTCTTTGATATTGTTGTTTATTTTATTTTTTTAAATGGTCGATTGATTACCACGAATAGAATATTGAAATTCACAATTTGAAAACCATTAAATCCGAATTTATTTCCAATAATATTCAATTTTACTTTTCACCATTTGAATCCGTTTTTTTTAATATTACGGTGAAGGTACACACTTCCCATTTGTGTTTTTGCAAAAAATAGTATTTTATTATTTAATTAAATTAAACTGGAAAATGGAACTTTTGAGTGGTACAGTAAGGAATGGATAAGGTTCAGGAAATGCTGTTAATTATAGTGAACCTTGACATTACCCTATGCAAAAATAATTCATGTAGCTGAATTAAGGGTATCTTTGGATACATGAAACAAGTTATTGGTTATATTCACTAATTCAGTGCTTTTTGTTAGCATCCAGGAGCACCCTGATTACTTCAACATTAAAAGTAAAGTTTTGGGGTTTGCCTATGACTGTTAAAAAAATATTTTTATTACTAGGTTTTTTTACATTGTGTCTTCCCAAGTTATCGCTGGTATTGATAATTTTGTTGTGATAAAAGAATGTTCAGAATAAAATATATGCATGTTCTAATGACTATCTTTTCCTATGTACCCTGTTAGGGGTCTGTTATTGTCTTGATGTTATATTTCATACCGTTTCTATGCCTTAACCGCTAAAAGTGTCCACCACACACTTTCCAGTGGTTAAGTAGCTTCTTGAAATCAGTATGCAGTCAAGGAAGAACACTGTTAATTATTCAATTACTTAATTATTCATCCAAGTGCCTCTGCATTTATATGACTTAAGAGTGGTAACTCATTTCACATTTCCATATTCAGAACTTAAACTGCAGTTGTTTATAGTGATATTCTGGTAGTTATATTTAAGTGTTATCCTTTTGTCTCTAAAGACGAGGAAAAATAATGAGTTCATTTTCTTATTTTCAGGACCAAAACAGCAATGACAGCTCAAGCGGGCCAGCGCCCGGGACGCCCAACTCTCAGGGGATGAGGCCTACGCCCTCGCCCACTGGATCAACGGGCTCTCGCTCAATGTCCCCAGCCGTGGGTAAGTAACGGAATATAATATGATAGATTTTTTTGATCTCTGATCAGCTGGTTCTAATGCAGCAGGTATAGTGTCTGTTTCATTTTTCAACTGAGGAACTAATTTATTGCTTTGATTTTTATGAATTTAAGAAAGCTCCTCATGTTGACCAAGGCAGGCGTTTGTTTTTAATGATTGCCTGATTTACATTGTGGTTTTAATCAGTCAGTTTAATGTGCATTTCATTAGCTAATGTGACTGGCTGTATTAGTATCAGATTTTCCTCTGAAAATAATAAAAATAAGTGTCCAAATGAATTTTATCATTCAGAGTAAACATGAAAGTGATTAATGGTGCAAGGAAATCTAGTAGAATAGTCTTAGATCTATTGCTTGCCAAGTGGAATTTTTAGTCACTACACTGCCAAAAATTCCTAATTCCAGGCATTGTAATGATGAATTTATGTAATATAAAGTCTTGTTGTTTTAAATCCACTCTAAGATTCAGATAGGGTTTTTTTAGCCTTTTGCTCTCTCTGTCTGGGGGAAATGTATTTGACAACATCTACTAAGATTCCTCTCCTCTTAAGGACCTCCCCACCCCTAGCAAGTGGCGAAGCTCAAGACTGTCACAAAAGCTCATATGAAGCTCTGTGAAAAAGACATTTGAATTTTAGTGTAGATTCTAAATGATCTCACTCCTCAGGGAATAAAACTCAGAGAGAACAATCTTTCATAAACGAATGCAGAGTGGTGTAACCTTTCACGGCACACTTTTTTTAATTTGTTTTAGCCTCTATAGCTCAATATAAAGAAAGTGCATGAGTGAATGTTCAAAAACTGAGTTTCCATTAAGGAACCTTATCCCTTGGAAATAAGAAATGTATATAAGTATTGCAAAGGGATAGATCCCCCACATCATGGTAATCAACCCGAAGATTAGTTTAATAGGTAAAGTTATAGCTAAGTCTTTGGCTTTGTACTAAGTCTCGCTGCTATGAAACTCGTCCAATCAAGTTATGGAATCGTTACCCTTGCAGCCTGTGGTTTTCCGGGAATATTGGGTACCCAAAAAAATCACACAGCTTGGATGAAGTTGGAGGTGTCGAAAGTCTCTAGAATTAAAACTGGGCCCTCCGGTCAGTACCCATCAAATGGTTTCTATAAGTCCTCCAAAAGAATTAACTATGCTGGTGAGGAAATTTCACTTTTTATCTGTTTGAATAGATTATAGGGTCACTACTGTAATGTGGGAAATTCAGAAAGTGTGTTCATAAATTCTTCATTTTACAAATTGAATCATGAAGGACCTTCATCCAATAATACTATAGTTGTCTATTATCTATTATCAGAAACAAAAGAGACTCATAGAAAAGACTCGCACTGCATAAATAGGATATTTTTGTCCATTTACTCGTGATTTTGTTAGGTAGCAGATCTTCCTGGGAAACCTCAGGCAGCACAGTGAAAGGAACTGGCCCTGTACCCTACCCTGACATGTGTATTTCACACACCATTGGGCTTAGTATTAGCTGAGCTCTACCTACACCTATAAAACCAGCCTTCAGGTTAATTACTGTATCTTTTTATTAGTACTCTGCCCTGTTTAAGTGTAGAAATTATTTTAATTAAACAAATTATATCTATACTAAAAAAATGACCCAATTAGAAAGTTTGAGATTTGATCAAATACCTTGGTTTTTTTTATTACTGGTGTATTCTTTTAATACTTGTGCAAGAAAAATATTGCTATGCGAAATGGTGTGTTTAATCTTTAATTTTTACATGTGGTACTTAATAAATTATCACAGTAATGAAAAAGTAAATGTCTACAACTCGATGCTTAAGCGATCATTACTGGAAAAGGTTGAATTATTATTATTAAATCTTATTCAATTCCTAGAAATTGACTCTACCCTTTCAGTATTTGAATTTCCGACTTCACAACACTGATCAAAGAATCATGTGATAAAGATTAGGAGTTATATTTTCCTGGCTGGAAACATTGCCATTCACTTTGTTAGAGCGTTTCTATCCATAGTTAAGTGCCTCCTTGGGATGTGCTCTCCGCTAATTCTTTTAAACACTTTCTACAAATTTTTGCTCCAATTTCCCAACTCTTGTTTTCTCGTTTGTTACCAATTTCCTTTTTTCTGAAGTATTGTCAAATGTATGTATTCATTAGTTGAAATATCATTTTTTTCTGGAGAAATAATCAAAATGCTGCATGTACCGAAAATTAAATATATGTTTAATAAGAATGGACTAAAAATTGTTTAGATTTCCTATTGATTGTTTTTTCTCGGGCTGTTTTTCATAGGTTAGGGTAGATCTCATCTCAAGCTGAAGTATAAGGTTTGAGTAATTCATGCATCGTAGCTAGGGGAAACACTTCTCCTCCCTGTATAACCCACTGTTTTCCAGAAAATTGCACCCATTGAATTTTAGTGGGGGTTGTCAAAAGACAACATTTGAAACCAGGACCCTTCATTAGTCTCTCAATGAATTAAATACTAGGCTACCACCCTACCATGTTCCATGTAATTTGATCCAAAATATTTTTATCAATTTCTTAGTAAAAGAAATTTATTTTGCAAATTTTTATGAACGTTCATCATCAGTATATCAAGAGGCCAATTCCAGATTTCGAATTCTTTTGAATGAATACGTTTGGATGGGATTGTTTGATACCTTGCCACTCCTTCCCAGTTGTGGTTCACACACTTACATGATTTGCTATGCACATGTAAACTCTAAAACTGAAAAGAAAAATTATGTTATCATCCACCCAATGCATTCCCAGGTGCTGATAGTTTGAATGTTGTGAATACTGCTATCTCCATTGATGAGATGATTGGGTTTAATGGAGGAGTGTAGTAGTTGTCACTTACTGCAGCAGCTAAACGAGTTATATGCAGGCTTAGGGAAAACTTCATTTTTTGTTTTTTAGTGAATTATGATACATGTTGTAGTCATTTTTTGGCCTGGCAAATGAAATTAGCAGTCACCTCCTCCACAGTAACTACTGCTATTAAGTACAGGTGTGCAGTATTAATGAAAAACAGTTGTGGTGTTGGTTATTTTCCTTGTGTACTGTAGGGAGCCATTAGCATGGAATAAGAGAAGAAGTCCCTTTGGTGGGCAACTAAGCAATATCCTTTCTGCTAGAGTCTAATGGGAGTTCAGTTAAATTATGTTAGAAATTAATTTGAACACAGCAAACTCACTTATTGGCTCATGTTGAATGTATTTTTATTCAAGGCTTTTGTGAGCAAGGCCTGTGTTTGTTTGTCACTGGAGATTAAATTTTCATTCCTGTTTTCTCTAATCATCACAGGGCAGCAGAACATTCCGATGCCACCTCGTCCCTCTAGTGGTCAGTCTGACAGCAGTGGCCCTACGCGCATGAGCCATTCCCCAATGGCTACCCAAGGTATGAAACAAAACAGTTGATACATATATGTACATCATGCCTGTAAATTGTCTCATGGGCATGGGATTTGGGGTGGTTGGATGCAATTGTTAAATGCTGTGTTTGTAGAGATCCAAGAATTTATTTTACGAGATTTTTCCAACGGAAAAGAGTACAATGGACTGTGAACATCAAATGTTGCTGTGCATGTCAAATTGTGTCATTTTTAATTTTTGGGTGAGGGGGAAACAAGAATTTGAGTTTCACATTGTGGGATTCTTATTTCATACAGCTGGACCAATCTAACATTAGTATGAGATTTTCATAATTCCTTGTGTGTCAGAAGTAAAATTGAGTGCCCTCAACCCAAAGTTTTAAATATTTTTATCAACAATATTTAACGCTATATTGTCACTTCCAGATTTGACCATTGTGTTTTTCCAAGTTAAAAAGTAAGAGCAATCCATTGTCATGTCATGGATAACAAAATTCCATATCTAACTGATAATCATTGAATATGGTTATGACTAATTATTAATAAATATTATTTGATTATTAGTTTTGGCCGCTTGTTTTGTGACTGGAGATCAGGGAAGGGGCTTAGTCTGTCTCTCTTTCTCTTTGTTGTTGAATGTTTTCCCATCTTTGTTGAACTGTAATTAAATCCTCAGTTTATACATCCTATGTTCTCCAAATACTTTCCATGTTTTCAAAATATAGTCTAGCTAAAAATACTTTAAATTCAAGAATTATCATAATTGGTACTAGTAAATAAATATTCTCATCAGTATTTTAATTGTTTTTTTTTCATTCAACTTCATCTACTTACTTCAACTAGGAGAGTTGTCAGTCACATGAAAAAGAGTTTTCTTAATCATATAATCGATTGGTGGATGTCTTTTTTTAACCTGTGAATGTTTTTCTCTTTCAGGTGGATATCAGCAAGCCTTAGTCCCTCCTCCCCACATGCATGGATATAAAATGGGAGTCCACCCTGGTGTCGTTCCCCCTGGTGGGCAGTCTCAACTGTCTTCATACTCACCCCAGGGACAGCAATATCCTCAAGGTATTTGATCTATTATGACTGAAAAGAGAACTCCCATGTGTTTTTCTCACGTCCCAAGATCTTCACTGTAAATTTTAAAGAATTACATTGGCGTAATTGTTACCCATAAACTCAATTTAAAATCATCTCTTACTTTAATATTGGAAGTGTTGGAATTTCCTCCCTTAGTGTTTTTGTAACTAATGTCAAGGTAATATTAAAATTCCTCATAAGTCACAAAAAATCAAAGATTTCTATGAGATAGTGTGGGAGAGGAGGTCGGATATAGACAATGACTCACTGCTCAGGCCTCACAGTGTATCACATGTTAACTGATCGATTGTTATGATGTATGTTAAGCTAGCAATTCTTTGAGATTTCATCCTGAAAATCAGCATTGGGATTTTGATGAAATGGGTTGCATCTACCATTTTCGGGCATGGGGAAGCAATTTATATAGTTCTCAACTTTAGGAAAACTCGTCAAAACATTGGGACGTTAGAATTCACTAAAAGGGTCATCATGGTTGGTTTTTGTTAAAACAAATGTGAGAGAATCATTGCTGGCTTGTCAAGTCTCTTCCACTTTAGCTATAATTTTTATTTTGTTACTGTAGGGGTGTATCCATCAGAAACCTACCTTAACCAGTAGATTACCATTAATAAAAAAAACTGAAAAAACACTATACTTTTAATTGATGGATTATGTTATGGGCTATTGATAGATTATTTGGATATAGATTGGAAGGTCATGTGGGTTCAGTCTCGGGTAACGCCTCTGAACACTCACAGCTCTGTGAATTTGAGATAGAGGACTGATTTGATACTTTCAATTATAATAGTATATATTACACCCACACTACAGTGATTAAGAATTGGGGAGCTCTAAGCCTTTTCCATGTGTATATAAGTATAATTTATGGGCAGTAAATAAATAAAATCTGCATGATTGTCTCTCTGTGATTTTGGATAAGTCAGTTTATGAAAATGCTTTTCAGATATTTCTTTTGCCTATCAAGTGAATGGAGGTGTATATAGACATTTTTTTATTTCTTTGTGTACATTTGTTTCAGCTAACTTCTGCCACTTGAATGTGTATATAAAATACACGTTCATATAGTTAGGAAGTACACTTGTAAATCTATTTGCTTAGGATTTAGAAGACATGTATGTCATGCATGTAGTCAATATGCCCTATGACCACATTTTGTGCTGGTATTTTACTAACTCTTACCCACCCAGTCACATCAAGAAAATAAAATAGAAGAAAACTAGAAAATTTGATCTGAAATTTTCAGAAAGTTTTGAAGACACTCAAAAACAAAAAAACACGGCAGATACAATGATTATTAAAATTCACTTGCTTTGTGGCATCATCATTTGTTTTCTGGAAATTGTATGATGTGAATATTCTTTTCTTAGGTGGTTATGGTGGACGGCCTCCCCAAGGGCAAATGGGTGGCTACGGAGTGTCTCCAGGCCAGGGGTATGGTTCTGGTGGGCCACAAAGTAGCGGTCCACAGATGAACAACATGGGAGGAGCAGGTTCGGCTGGTGGAGGTCCTGGAGGTGGTGCTGGTGGACAGTACCCACCTCCAGGAAGAGGGGTTCCAAACCATGTTCCACAGGGCCAGTATGGGGGTTATCAGGTATTTTTACATCCTTTCTTTGATCTGTGAAAGTTTTTTATTGTAATAATAATGTTTGTCCAGCAGACACAATGCTCGGTATTTAGTGTACATTAGGCTGGCATATAGGACAAGTCACTGATATAAAATGCAGATGTGAAATTGAGGTTATAAACTCTTTTAGTTTTACCCAAATATTCATTCACTCTGAAATAGCTCTCATCAAACAGATGTTCAAATAGAATTATCTTGAACTTAAGAATTTTAATTATTTTTTTTTAATTGTGAAGTTGTTATACAATTTTGTGCTTGTGGATGTGGGTCCCTTGACTACCATTGACAGATTTGACGATTTCACATCTTTCCATCTTCTGGTGTTACAATAAATTTGGCTATTATTTATGGGAAAAAAATTCTTGTTTATCTTTGCATAAATAACACAATGATAGACAAATACATTTTCAAAGATAACAATACATGGTAATGTACACCTTGAACCATGAAAGTGGAAAATTTTTCATTTTGTTCACTAAGATAGTGGTTATAAGTAAGCATAATAGTTTTGTGTCTAAACCAGTAAATCCCCTACCATGGTGCAACCTCAAGCATCTGATTTTGAAGAAGAAGGAATCTCCAGAGAATGGGCCATGGCAAAAGTTCTATAATGGGTTACCCACATTAATACTAGGTTTATTTTATTATTTAAAAATATATATTCATTGTTTAGTGAATGAGTTAGTAAAATTTAAAGACGTGAAAGTAAATTGAGTAATGCATTAAGGATAGAAGCTCAGTGAAGAGCTGTAATAAATGGATGAACTAAGGATTGAGAGTTTTTACCAGTGAATTAAGGAGGTGCTCTCATAGTTTACATTGATTATTGTTGGCTTTGCTTTTTTTCTGTCAATGTTTTCTCAAGTGTATTTTCATACTTTGAAATTTCTAAGTTAATTTGAATTATGCCTTTTGGGATAATATTAAAATAAATGAATGTATAATTAAATGGCTATTGATAAAGAATGACTGAAGTTGTTTTAGCCTTTTTTTGATTAAAATGTATTCTAGTGACACTGTGAAATGAAGTTATCACTAGAGCTTTCCTGCAATAGATTCTCTCTTAATAGTAATTGGTGTTGTGGTTTGGCTAAGAAATGTAAATAATTGGGATTGTACCTGTGTGTATTGATAAACAAATTATATTATGTATTATTATAAAAGGGGATATTTGTTACCTTTCATCGTGCACATATGCATTTAGCTTGGCAATAATGGAGTTGTATTTTCCAGGGCTGGGGTAACCAAGCAATGAATCAAGGTCCCCCTCCAGGGTTGATGGGGGGGCCTGGAGGACAAATGCCCCCTGGGAAAGGAGGACCTCCACAGGGTCAAAATGTAAATTCTGTATCTGGTCCTCGACCACATACTCCACCTCATTACCTTAAACAACACCTTCAGGTGTGTATAATGATTTTAGCAAATCTGACCACCATTTATGTCCTTCCATTATAAAAATTTGAAAATGATTTTGCATTTTAGCTAATGATATTTGAATTCCTCTTTGGGTTACCTATTGTGTGAAAATGAAGCCATTTGGTTTTAATTCACAAGTGGTGATGGAAAAACGAAAAATTAAAAACTAAATTTTTCATTTTACTTTTGTTCAGATAGAATGCTAGTGGCATTATTATTAAACCCCACCTGTGGTTCATATGCATAATGTGACCATGTACATTGGCAACTATTATTCATGCTGCAATGTTGAATGTTTTCACAGAGTAAGATGGGCTTCAGTGGGTCATCGGCGATAACCCAGAGTCCAGGCCCACCGCAGGGCTACGGTGGGCCTGGTAGCATAAGCTCGCCTATGGGCCCACCGCCTGGTCATCCTGGAATGGGGCCTCCGGGACCACATACAATGGGTCCACCCCCCATCAGTGGCCATCATCACTCGGGAATGGGTCCACCTCCACCAGCTGGAGGAATGGTTGTTTCTGCCACCACTAGCATTCCTCCCATTTCCTCATCGGTAGCGCCTTCCCCATCACCATCTGGACCGCCGCATTCTGTGGCGTCTGGCCCATCATTGCCCAATAGTCATGACAGCCCCCAAATGAACATGCCTCCACCCTCGTCGACACCAAATTCAATGGCAGCAGGGGGTCATGGGGATGGACCTCACTCAATTACCAGTGGGCAACATCCTGAGGGCGGCCATGATAATGGCATCACTACAACTGCCACTGGTAAGTGGAGAAGTTTGTTAGTGTTACTGAAATCATTAAGTTTTTAAATCTCTCCTATAGACGTGTCATCTTCATCTAGAAGAAGTTTTGTTTAAAATATGGGTGCTGGTTTTGGTGGCTTCGTTCTCATTTGATGCATGTTTTCTTTGTCAGAAAACCTAGTAACTTGCAGGCAAAGGCAATTCCTGATGTGATACATTGTAGTTGATCTCTGCATTGATTTCCAAGCTCTCACTGCGATTGCTGCCTGGTTATGACAACAGTTTCGCCAGTGTGAATGCTAGTGAAACTGTTGTCATAGCCAACCAACGATCACTGTGAATATCAGAAGGAAAATCTAGAGACCAACACCACAGAAACCTATGCACAAACTTGATACTCTCTATGTTGCATGTAAATAATACATTGTGTGCATCAAGTATCTACGTAACTTAAATATACAAAATAAGAGTATTTTGCAATGGATTAACAATTGATATTGGCTAGAAAAAGTGTGAGGAAGTTCTATATATGTGCAATTTGGAAATGTTATAAAACTTAGGTCTATTTATGTAGATAAAAAGGAATAAGAATTGGCAAAGATAAGGTCTGTTGGTATGATGGAATGATAGTATTTGAACATCCCAGGATGGTTAAGAAGATTTCCACCTGTTTCAAAAACCCATCATTACTGACTTTAATTTCTATAGCTATTGGTTTTGAAGTATATTGTGTTACAGTATTTAAGTGGGGCGCAACTATCTTGAAAATATTGGTTAGATGGGGACTATTAAAAAAAGGTCTTATTATTATTTTTCATACTCTTTCTTCCTACCAAATTTGATCATGATCGGTGGATGACAGTGTTGTCCCATCCCTTTCGAGACTGAAATTCCCAAGTTAAAATCCTTCGGCATACTATATTTGTGAGGGCTGAAATTCTTATCAATGAAAAAATTGAATGTGAATTGGAAGTAACTCTTTATTTGCACTGAATTCATGATTTTGTAATTATGTAACCCATAAATCAAACAAATGTAATACAAGTGGTAGAGAAAGGGGAACAAAATAATATGTGGCTTCAAGAGGATAAAACTCTCCAATAATGCTTTAAAAAATTTTCAGAATATCTGAGGGCTTCTTGTCTTGATGACAGAGTCAGCTTGCTTGTTTTAGATTGTAGTATTCACATGCCTTGAGTTTAGTCCTGGGTAGGCTCTACCCTCACCTCAAGTCAAAACCAACCTTTCGTTTGATTACTTTGGTGATGAGATCTGCTTTTGTAAGAACTTAGCAATTAATATAATCCACATAATTAAGTCAGAACTAGTTCTGTAAAAGTTCATTAGCAAATACGGTACAGATGAATACAGTGGCTAAGGTTTATAAAGTTCTTTCTCTGGAAAGAAACCAAATATATGCATAAATAAGTGTTACCTTCAAATATTTAAAACAAACCACATTCCTAGAAGTACAAATTGATTTAAGTAAGAACCATTTATTAATGTTTGACTTATTGGACTAAAATGTCTTACCTGCCGATTTTCATCATTAAATTACTGGTCAGAACACTCAACAGAAATGTAATTTTTAACAACTCAGCAGATAACTCCAGAAAAACCTTGAAAATTATCATTTTCAACATTAAAAACAATGAATAACCATGAATTTGAAATAATCCATCGGGAGACCACCCTGCTATCAGTCTACTGCCTAATATTTTTGAGTAATTACCCTAAATCCTCTTTCTGTGTTTGCCGATAGGAATTTATTTACTTCAAACCAGAAAGATTTCATTTCCCTAAGTCTATCATAAAAGAGTTATTTTTTTAAAAGCTATCAGCGGCAAATGTATCCCAAATAATGCTATTATTGTGTGTAGGCAAAAGTTGTGATTGTAATTTTCAACTAAAAATGAGGTCACTAATATTAAATTAATCTTCTTTACAAGTGAATTTTGATGTAGTTTGGCTTAAGTTAAAATAGCCAAGTCAAATAAGTTATACCCATGTGTGGATGTACCCATGTGTGGATGTAATTAATAACTAAAGTAAATGGAATATTAACATTTTTTTTAGGCACAACCACAACCAATGTGACTCCAGCAATGCCTGGGTCTGTGACATCTGTGATTACTACAGGTCCTGATGGAACTCCTCTTGATGAAGGATCTCAACAGTCAACGTTATCCAATGCGTCTGCTGGTTAGTTGTGTTGTTTTTTTATATATCTTACAATTAAATATTTTCCCCCAGTCTTTTTAATCTCATGTAGTAGTTCGTGATAAAGTATTATCCATTTCTTGGATGTTAACACCCTTTATAGTATGGTAAATAATATCATTTGTCCTTCATGAAACTGTTAAATATAATGGGACTAGCTGGTCTTACCTATTCTTCAACATGGGTTATTGCAAGAAATAAATTTTATTTTCGTGTATACTTAGGCATGCTACTTTATCCATAATTATCTATTTGTTTTATTAATGTAACTGGAAACTCTCCCTTGCATGATTCTTAGTATATATGTAGAGTTGAAGTGGACACACGTGACAATTTCACCTGAGCTAAATCAATTCCCACTCCCAAAAATATTAGATTACCCCATTTCATCAAAATGTTTGTGCCCTTGAGGGTATCAGCTCATTTTTAATTACTGTATTTGTCGGCATTTAACATGCACCCTATTTTTTTAAAGGAAGATCAAGTGTTAAAATGGCCATACTTATCTGTTAATCAGATGATTTTGAAGAGTACTTTAATAAGACCTTTATTTTCAAGGGATGAGATGCACTCTAGCTGGAAGACCTGAAAAATGTTTTTTTACTGAATTAAACATTAATGTGCTCATATATTTAGTTTAAATAAAAAAGTAGTATGCGCATAGTAACATGCAGGTAGAATCTCAGACCTAAATTTGAAGAAAAAAAGTGTTATATGCCAATAAATACAGTAATTTTTTATAACTGTTCCAATTCTTTTTGTGACTGCATATGCCCCAGTTCAATGAGTTTTCAGATTCATTGTAGCAGACAAAGTCTGCTAAAATTCTAAGCATTTTTGGATGTACATACATACTTGCATGCATACTTATGCATACTTGCATACATACTTACACATGCATACTGAAAAACATTCTTTTCAACTAAAGGAAATAACAAAATTGTTTCATCTGAATTAAGCTTCAGGTGATGACCAAGGCTGTGGACCAAAGACTAGGAAAGAAATGCCAGTGGGGATGGTAGGAGGGGGAATGGCAGGGGTCCCAGGAGGTGGTCCTGGAGGAGGGGGTGGCAGTGGTGTTGTCAGTGGTCCTCTTGTTGGAGGTTACCCGAGTCATCCACCTACTCCCCAAAGCACGGTGCCATCCCCTGGAGCTGCAAGTATTAACTCAATGCATGGGGCCGAAGAATATGGAGATGTTAACAGTCCAACCAGTTGGCCGCGCACTCCAGCAAGTCCTGTAAGTCAAAATTAATATTTATTGATCAATTTTTTGTCACCCAGGGAAGATGCTATTAAAGTTTGGCCATTTTGTTGGTCCTTAGCCATTTCGTTCAGCCTAGCTGCGACACTTAAGTATTAAAGTGTTTAACCAGAATCTACGTAGAGTATAATTTTTTATGCCTTTGAAGGAGGACATAATATCACGCTTAATTATGCTGTAATAAATGATAATTTTAAGTATTACCTATAGTTCACATCTGAATGAGAGGTACTAACTATTCTTGTTTTTTTTTTAAATATTTGAGGAGTCTTGACAGACACAATCAGTGTTCATAATCCTTTATAGTATGACATCATCTCTGTTCAGCAAGATTTAAATCTCAGTGGATCCAGGTTAGAAGGAGATAATTTTTATATTCATATATTCCCAGGAGAAAAGTAGCTGATTTTTTTGTTTGCTGTCTCTGGCTGATCTCTGAAGGATGATGAGGGGATATTTTTTTTATTCTGTCAAACTGGCTCTTTTTTCCTTTTTCACTCTGATCTAATTATGTCTTTATTGCTCTAGTGAGGAATTTTGGTGGCAAATGATTATATGTTTTATTTTTAAGGAGTTCATTTTGCTGATTAAATTTTTTGGTTCTGTGATTGGAGTTTTTCATTTTGTTGTAGTTTCTTCAGCCTTAGAACTCAAAGGAATTCATATGCCTAGTTTTCAGATGATATCTGTCTTGAATAAACAATAATGAGGGTAATGCATTCTTGGATTCATTTACTTCCTTGCCAAGGAAATGGTTTCATAAAGCATTATTTAAGAACTTAGTAAATTCCATCTTATTTATGCATATAAGTATGTATTACATACTTCCATTGATAGATAAGTATCAATGTGATAATTTTCTGAATCTTTTAGTACATTGCGTCAAATCATAATTTATGCAACCCTTATGATCCACTTAGTTAATTGGTTTTTCAAACTATCTCCTAGCTTGCAAATACTTCTGAATGAAGTATTTTTCGCCTTAGAATGCTCTAATGTTTGTATAAAAAATCAGTAATCATTGTGTCAGCACCTTCCTTGAAATTTACCTAAAAAATACACTTAATTCAGATTCAGACACCCCATAAATTTCTAGTTTGAATGATAATTAATTTTCTCCATGAAGTTTCCTTAGATTAGTGTATGGCAATGATTTCATTAGTCTTGTGATTGGTGAAATTGCACTATTTGTCATTTATCTTAAACTCTGTGCGTGGTTGATATAAAATAATTTAATATAATTGTAATGGTTGCAGATATGTTTTTCAATCAGCAAAGTCTCTACTATTTTTTCCTTATGTTAGTTTTGCTACTTAGTATTTTTCCCAAACCTATAATTGTGTTTGCATTATCCTAGTTTCAGTTAATCCTAAAGAGCATCTCCATCTCTGTCATATATATTTCAAAGCATTGGAAGTTTTCCTTACTGTGCCCCAGTATACCAGTTATATCAATACTCCATTCTTTCCACGTCTTGTTAGTATATTTTTAATTCTATATCAAAACATTTTACTTATTTTTCCCTTGCTATGCCAACATTCTTTTCATGTTTATTATATATTTTCATGAATTTTATTTTAGCGTAAAATCATGTCATCTCATAATTAATTAATAATTTATGGTGAATATTTGAATCTGAGTGAGGCAGTATAAGTCCAAGGAGTAGTAATTTTTCAGGATAAAAATATAAATTGTACCTGTTATCAAAAGGTGCAAGGGAAAATGAAAAAAAAGTCTGCCATTTCTTAATATACTGGCTCTGAAGTAATATTTCGTTACATAAGCCATTAAATTTGTTGTAACAGAGTCATCTAGTTTGCCTTTTAGTTTTTGACCTAGTGACATGTGTGAAGGACATTATTGGTAACACATTCCTATTAGAAAATGCTCAGGTTTTCGCTTTGGTACTTAGAATCAGTTAATTTTATAGATCAGAATGTTAAGTTTTCAATAATCGTAGAGGAAGGAAATTTATAGATAATACAATTTCATTAAAATTTTAATATTTTGAGTTTGCAAGGTCGGAGGAAAATGAATAGTAAGGCAAAATGTCACATTGAATCAGGATGTATCCTATTTCAAAAAGAAATTAAAATACATGACCCCTAAGTATATTAAAATTGAAAAACCCTATCTAAAGAGGATTAGTTTTAAATAAAACTTCTATTTTCATCTTCATAAGTAATTTGATGAGTAATTCCTCTATTTTTTCATAATTTACTTTTATCCATACTTGATTCTATATTTCAGTGAATAAGTGTTCAGAAAGTTGTATAGGTGACCATGTTATTGAATCTAATGGGTATTAATAATGTAGACCATTCAGTGTTTTGTATTGAATTAAATCCTGGGCTGAAGATTTACAACTGTTATGTGTAGTTTATTTTGATTAGAAAGCTGTTATGTTGTGAATACATGTATGTGAGAGTAGCATATTGTAGTTATTTCATTTGAGTAGTCACTATCTTTGGAATGCCATTACTTAAACTTCACTATTAGTTGCAAGTTGTAGCTCAAATGCTTCTTGAACTGTGTTCATATCTGATACATTTCTTTTGAATTCCAGTTAACTAGACGGTTATCAGTAATATATTTAATCTCATGCCCCCCTCCAGTAATGTTTAGCGTGTTGTCATTTTCTTTATTAGCTGGAATTCTAAACTGAAGTCTGTAATAAATATTTATAATGCTTCTATTTTCCAGGTGTTTAACAGTCATGTGTCCCAAGATCCATATCGACCGAAGGTTATTACAATTTTAATGAAAATTATGCTTACAAAATAGCTCTGGTCATTTCCTTGAAATCTATTTTACCTTGCATGCATGGTACTCCTATGCTTCCTAGGGTTTTTTATTTTATTTTCAGTTATTTTATGTTGATGCTTCTTTTATTTATTTTTATGTGCATGGAATTCTTCGTCTCTCGTATCTTTAATAATTCACTGGATTTTTTTCCATCTTATATTAACTGACATTAGTTGGAAGGATAATTATTCAGATTTGGATGCAGATGTGGTGCTTGCTGTGGAAATTTAATACCAGGTGTTGGGAACCTGCTGGCCATGAAAAGGCCTCTGTTGTCAGGGTATTTTTCAAGTAACAATATTGTTTCTTGAAATATTATGTGTATTAAATGCAAAATTTTAGGGAAATTCCTCATGTGCATTTGTACAGCAATAAATAATTCAATTACACTTTATATAAGTTTGAATATATGTTAACATATATTTCCATGATGAACAAATTATAACAAAGACCATTATGTGGATTCCATGTCCAATTTATCAGATGGCATTAATTTCTTTAGATTTGATTTAGTAAGTTATCAAAATTAAAAAAAAAATGTTTTACACATTTTTACAGGGTGTCTAGTGGTCAGGAATATTTCTGGATTTATACAGTCTGGGATTTAATTTTGGAACAATTAGTAATTCGATCATATCACAAGTGTATGTTGTATTGTGGGATGATATGAAAATGTTGTTCCCACAAATCTGCCATTAGCATTCCACATAGGAGACAGTCTCAATCTTTACTTGGTGTAGTTCCTTCATTAATGGGGTAAAGGAAACACAGCATTGTCTCAGGAATATTTAATGAAACAACTATGCTTTTGATACTGAGTGAAGTCATGAGCAAGTCCTGATGGTGAACAGCATCAAAACCTTGGTCTTGTTTTATTAAATATTCTTTTGGATTTGCTGTTTTCTTTACCTCTTATCTTCAATTCGCTAACAATATTTGGGAATTATTGACTAAACATACAAGTATTCCATAATTACATTTTCGTAAATATGTCCACCTGTCTCACTAAACTTTTCTAGTTTGTAATACAGTGGAAATACCGTATGGTCTAGGCCTATGGAAATCTTATTTTGATGTTATACTTGGTCCCTATGTATGCTATTAGTTTCTCACTGAAAATAGGCAAGAGAAAGTTTCATTTCCCATTTTCTTAATACTAAGTAACAGGCAGACATGAAGTCCTAAAATATTTTTCTCTGGGTTATCCTAAAATGAAGTAATGAATTATTAAAGTTTTCTACAACAAATAATTTTAAATTACAGCTATGACAAATTGACCATTATACAACAGGAAAATGGTTTTTCTGTGTTCTCTGAATACATGAATAAAATGGCATCAGTATATATTTTGGCAATTTCTCTGCTAGAAAAAGATGGGGTGTGGTTTTTTTTTGCAAGTTGCAGTTTGATGCAAGTCAAATTCATTTTGCAAAGACAAAGTATATTTTAATCGCAATGAAAAAATATGATGTGGCCAGCACATGAATGTCTACATACATCTACTTTTATCTTAAGGTTGCATAATATTTTCCTGTGGTTTTAGAGTAATATTTATGAATATATACCCTTATGAATAAGGGTTTTGCAGGAGTTGAATGTTAATACTTCCTCATAAAGCTTCTTTCAATTGCTCTTAAAGTCTGTGAAGCATTTAAAATGTCCAATAATATTCCCATTAAGTTGTTAAGATCTCACCTTACCCATTGCAATATGGAAGTGATATTGGCAGTTACTAAGGCCCCCTTATTCCAAATATCAATATTATCCCTTAAAATTTTCATTCAAATGACGTTTTTCCCAATTTTTCAAGCTGTATAAGATAAGCTGTGAAGAGAATCTGAAAATTCAATTTTTCTTCTATTTTTGGTATCCCACACTTGTATTTTCAATTCTCTCACATTGAAATGAGCTAAAGAAAATGGTCCTATCGCAGAAGTTGCCATGTTCCCCATACATTCCTTGTGGGGGAAAATAAAAATGTCATCCCCAAATTTTCCACTCTTTTATTATATTTTCTTTGGGGAGGGGGGGGGGTTGGGGCACCATTGTAGAGAGTAGAAAAGGAAAGGGTATTTTCAGGTGGGTGAATATTTCTTAAAATATAATGTTTTAATGCTCTTGAATAAAATATTATGCATGAAATTTCCTGTGGCTCTGATTAATATTTTTGTTTTATCTTGTGCACAAAAAACCTGTCACAAGCATCCCAGACATCCATTCAAAAGCACCCAGATATCATTTCAAAAATGATCAAAATGTGTTCAGGGGAAGTCAAAACATTTATTCCCATTGAAATGCAAATTATTATTTTACACAATCACAATGGTTTCCCATATACTACTTTGTGTATGGAGAAAGAAAAAAAACTTAACTGTATCGTGGAGACGAATAGGTAAGGATGCAAACACCGGGATTAAAGTTTAAATTTCTTCCATGCATACCTTGTGAAATGCAGCAGTGGGCAAAGGAGTGACATCCAAAAATGGCAAATTTATTCATGCCAATTGCTACTGTGACAATTGGCAATTGCCTATTAAAGAAACTGCAGGAAATCCCACAACAGTACCTTTAATTGAGTTGCCCACTGCTTTGCATACATATGCAAAAAATTCAAAGCGTAAAAATCATTTGCCTGAACTGGGGCTCGAATCCGGATCCCTCGATATCCGGAAATCCCAGGATCCGGGTTAGAGTTCCGGTTCAGGCGAATGATCTTTATATTGTGAATTTTTCGCAAACAGTTGCCTATTAGTTTCCCAGTCTCTATCCTCAAATGAAGATTTCCTCATCCTCCGCCATCATCTTCCACTTCCCACATCATTACTACACACACATCTTTATTCAAGTCCTTTCCTCCCCCTTCTGCCTAACAGACAACTTGTTCGTGCACCACGTCCTCTTGCTGCTCCTTTGAATCAGCTAACGAGTATAGGCAAATGATCATCATCTGTGATTTAATACCAATGCCAAGTGGGGTATCCTAAAATAACCTCATTGAATTTGCTTTACTGATCTGGGTATTTTTAGCCTGCAACTTTTCCATTGGCTTCAAATGATTTAATTTCATAGAATAAAGTTCATTTTTGCTTAGAATATATGCGGATTGTTTCACATAACTTAGGTGCCATTCTGATTGCAAAAAATGTTTTCAAAGCTTGGACATTGAAAGTCGGGGACTACATCTAATAATTTGGAATTAATGTCATATTATAAGGCATCTGCTACGAACATGAATCAAAAGGAGGATTTTATCACACTGATATGCATGTAGCTGTTATTATAGCCACAAACCTTGTTAATATTGCCACTCAGTGGTCACTGTTATGTTGTAATGTGATGGATGTAGTTTTACATTGTTGGCTAGGTGTCCCTCTGGTACCCAAGATTCTTATTCAGTGATCAGTATGGTGTAGCAGTTGGCTCAAGTTTTGTGAATTTTTGGTAGAGAAATAATTTGTTTACATTATGGAAATATTGCTAACTTCTGAGTGAAGGTTCTGCTTTTTGGTGGCTGCTATGCTTGGTACTAACATTGGCTGGGCTGGGATACAATCTGCTCTCTTTAAATTTTTCTCATGGTTTCCAAAGGAGCCCTCACCAAGAACACTTGGGCTGAGGTACTTGAGTATGTACAAGAAAATAATTTGAATATGCATGAACACACCACCTATGGTTATACCTAAAATGTATTCCCTGTTGTGGCATCCATTTCTAGGGTATTTTTGGATGCAAGAATTGGGTAATTGTCTAAAGAATCATGTGAGCCATTTAGTGATTGTTTTTTTTAATTCACTTTAAATGTGCTCACAATAGTGCATAGTGTTTAAATTGATTACTGTTGAGCATGCCTGGAAAGCATGATAGAGGAGTTCAGCCTGCTCTCAGTGAAGAATTCTTACCAAGCTTTTTTGGTAAAGTTTCCCATCCTTATATGGCTGTACCTTTTTACCTAATAGTATTAATGTGTATAAATAGTTTAAATCTTATTTCTTGATTGTCATTAAAATTGAATCAGCACACACTATGCAATTGTTCTCACACCAGCCTAAGTTGGTGGTATTTTTTTTTAAATCATACTTGGCTACTTCTCTGTTATCCTTATTTATCATTGGGCCGAGCTGCAAATTGCTACAAAATTTTGGTGTGATACATCAGTTACCATTGGCAAAGGGGCACTAACATTGAAAGTCGACTCAGGCTGGTTTAGTATGCTCCCTGTATACTTATATAATTCTAAGTAATACCTTTGCAGATTTTGATGCTATTCTCTTAATTACTTGTAAAATTTAATATTATTTTAAACCTTTTGGATGCTTGATGTTTATTGCCATTTAATTGCTTTGTCCTATCAGCATGTGCTTTTTGGCCCCTTAGTTATATGCTCAGTTCTGGTGCTGGTAAGAAGTTTATTTGGATGCCAAGTGAAAAATAGTGACCATTGTACTTTTTGAGCCAAATGTTTTCCGATTGACTTCATTTATATTGAAATAAGTTTAACTTTCATGTATAATTAATGATTTTAATAAAATAATCATCCATTCAAATGATAATAGACTTGATTATAATAAAAGTCGCAGTCAAGTTGGATGTTAGCATTGTGTTCTCTCAACTGACTAGTAAAAATCTAGAATTTCATTGCCTGTCAACTTGTCACTTCTAATAGTATTCATACTATGCCACGTAAAAAATTTACTTTTGTTGAGTTTTATTAGTGGTGGTTCACTGGTTGATTAAAAACTTTGGCACGGAAATGCAGTTAATACCAATTATTTAAATTAAATGGGAGGAACTACAAGGGTGATTTTCTTCCTTTATTGCCTTCTGTTTTATTTTAATTCATGATGTTTTTTTTCTTTCTCACCCTCTTTAGAAACTTGATAGCCTGAGTAAGTTATACGAAATGGATGAGCGAGAAGAGAGGCGTGTTTGGCTTGACAAGCTACTGCAGTTTATGGACGAAAGGGGAAGTCCTATCTCAGCCTGTCCAACCATTTCCAAAAATCCCCTAGACCTCTTCAGGCTGTACCTCTATGTGAAGGAGAGGGGTGGATTCATGGAGGTATGCAAGGTCGAGTATTGGATTTTGGTCTCGGACCACTTAGGTCCATCTTGTGTCTCATCTGTTCATCTGTATGTGCTGTGGATGGCTTGCTCATTCGTCTGTCGTCATTTGTGCATCCCCTCTAGCAGTGTCGCTCAGCTTCTGTGCTGTGCTCATTTTACATTTGTGTGCCTTGTGGATATTTTGGATTTCACTCTCATCGCATCTTCTCGGTATTGTTATCAGGGCATTATTTTTAGAAAATAATTTTTTACTCGTGTAAGTTATCATTAAGTGTTTAGGCACTGTCCTTAACTGTGTCCTGATATATATTCATTGTATTTTATATTTAAAGATATTAATGAATGGACCTTGTTGAGATTTATGCATGGATAATTAAAGTTTACTCAATAAAAGCTTTGCTAAGTCTTATTTTATGATAAGTTTGTGTAAGTGAATGGTTGTTTTTGTGGCTTCAAGTGTGGCAGGTTTTATGGAATGTTAGATAATATTTGTGGCTAATTAAATTCGACACTTGATGTGTGCTTAGCAATATATATTCAGCAGCATTTCAAATACTTAGTATTCACTTAAAGAGTTGCTATATTTCATCCTTAATTTGAATCTGCAAAAAGCAGGTGCATTTTTCAAATTTTAATGACATGGTCTTTTTGTATTTTTATGCATTGTATATAGAGTAAAAAAATTTTGTGCTCTCTTAATTTGTGCAACCAAATTAAGCCAATTGGGCCCTTTCCTGAATTCAAGTTCATTTAATATTTTTGAGAACAGCTATTAATTTTTTTATGATATGATCATTTTAGTAATTTTATTTGATGAAAAAATATCTTCAGTGGTTTTGTGAATTAATTTAAGAAATAAAATTCTTTATCTAAACCTGCTTATCCAAATTTCAATTTTTGTGACAAATTTACTGCAATCGACTCTGATGACTTAAATTAGAGTAAACCAAAGTGTATATTCAAATGGAAAGCTTAACTTTTTAATTCTGGTTGATGTTGCATTGTGTCTTGCTACGAAACCATTTTAATTTAATAATATATGAATACTTAGCAGGTCTTGTACATCAGCATTTTAGTTAAGTGGTGGTCATCATGTGACATATGCATGATAATCAAATCTTCAAGAGAAATGCCAAAAAGAAGATTTATCCTTTTGTTCATGAGCTTTTAGGCATGGTGCTTATATCAAAGAATATTTCCATGATTTTCAATCAGCTTCCTCTGAATTTGTAGAAGTCACCTTATCTATAATTCAATGTTAAGGGAGAATTTCATCAGCTAGATTACAAAAATGGCCCACTCCTGAAGTTGACACCAGATGCTGTGGATGTCCTCATGAATTGACTTGAAGTTTGTGGTATCTAAAATGCACATGTTCATTTGCAGCCTTAGTGCAGAAGAATTCAGATGGCTAGCAGTTGGAAGCCAAATGTGTTGTGTTGATGAGAAAAAATACATCAGTATAAGTAATTTTATCCCATGCCTCTTATTGCCCCTTATAGATTCAATGCTGCAATTTATGATTCTAGAAATACTGTGAGGAATTTTTATGCATCTTGGAAATCTTGAAGCATTCTCTATTATTATGAATCAAGTTGGTTAAGAAGCAACCAAATGTGCAATTCTGGCTCATGGAGATCAAGACTCTTGATGAATGTGCTTTCACGACGAAGAGCATTACAAGTGTGCAGCATTTCCTAATGCATCCAGATGTTATGATAAATTAGCCTAATATTTCTAATGTCTTACACATTGGCTGAGGGATTTTTGGTGACAAAATGGAATGGAAATTTTGGTTACATTTTTATGATCCAGCTATTAGTAACTGATGAGAAACTTTCAAATCATAAGATGGATGATGCAGAAGAGTTGTGTTTGAGATGGATCAGTATGCTCCCTCGCAGAACTGGAAAGCTGAAGCAAGTGGAAGTGAAATTATGGGTTGGAACTCTACACTTTATTCAATTCACGTGATGTTGAAAGAACTTGGTAGTTGGCTTTTAAGTGAATGCCATGGATTAGCTAATATAGTTAAAACTTTTTGGGGAAAGGTGGCTTTATGCCCAATTGAAATCTGTGATGGGAGTACAAGAATCTTCTGAAGGTTGATGAGGAAGACCTAAGGAACTGCTGAGTTTAAAATCAGAAGGAATAACACTTAAGTGAACTAATTTTGTTGTGTATAAAGCTACATAGTCATTAATTGACCACTCTGGAGGATATTTTTTCAACCAAAAATCTTCTGAATGACATAGAGCACTTTTGTGTAGACTCCTTGTTTGGACTACAGTGCAAGGCCCAATTATAGTTCATCTGGATTGCATATGCTTTCTCCTGAGCATTAGAGACATAGTCTTTATTATTCAAGTTATTGACATTTAGATCAAAATGTAATGATATTCCATTCATCAACTAATTTCATATTAAACCACTAAATATACTTCAGTTTAAGATTTTCAAGTGGCCCTGTGGCTTGAAATAATGAAATGAGTCCTGGAGCCTTTTCCATGGGTTTAGAGTATGGGAAAGGTTAAATCATCAAGTCTGTGCATTTGCTGTTTGGCGTTGTTGTCATTTTTTTATAGTACGTATTTCAACAAATGTACTGTGTTATCATGCTCATCCAGCCATGAGATTCCTAAAAAAAAGAAAAATTCATCTCTGAAATATTCATTGCTGGTGTCCTCTTTTAATATCAAGTATCCAACACTTTTTTCTGTCTAATAAATCATTTGTCTTTTATATGATTTATCTACCTCCAGCATAATTTAAATCTGTTAATTGATTTTGTCTCATTGGTAAGGGTGATTCCATGTTTTCACACTTGTGTAAGGTACATATGTGGTGTGCATTGTAATCTATTCACATGTTTGGAGAGTATTATCAGTGCACGCAATGTACCCGGCACATCTTGTATTTTATTAATTCTTATTATATTGATGCCAATTGTTTACCATTAAATTGTTAAATTTACCTTTGAATCATTAATCGCAATGTTGTGGGATATAATGTGAGTATAGTATGTGCATCTTGTGTTCATTTTTATTGTTATTGTCCTGAGATTGTGAATGCATATGCTGAGCTTATATGTATTTGATGTTTAAATTTTAGCTGCTCTATACTGAGTGATACATTTTTAACCGGCCCCTTGTTTCTGTTTGATATTTTTTGGGACACCTGCAGGTGACAAAAAACAAAACATGGAAGGATATTGCTGGCCAGCTTGGAATAGGAGCGTCATCAAGTGCAGCCTACACGTTGAGGAAGCATTATACAAAAAACCTCTTGGCGTATGAATGCCAGTTTGATAGAGGTGGTATTGATCCTCAACCGATTATCAACCAAGTGGAGGCTACTTCCAAGAAAAAAGGCTCTAAATCTGCCTCAGTTCCATCTCCAGGTGAGCATTTCATTTACTTTCATTTCTTGTCCATGGAAGAGAGATTTGCTTATGTTGAAGCTGACATCTTTTGAGATGCTAAAATATAAAAATCTGTGAGGCTGTGATATTCATTTTTTTGGGTTAATGATTTGATTTGAAATTAAAGGGGTCAATTGAACTAATGTGAATATTTTTAATGTGGCGCAGACTTCTAAAATGTTTGCTAAGGGATATTTGTTTATTTTCTTTACATGCCCTTAACTAGTACTTGTATGAAATGATAAAATGCTCTTGTAACTACGATAAAGAGAAGAGAAATACTAATCAATACAGTTGACTCCCATATTTCAATTTTTTTAGCATAGCTTTCACTGCAGTTGCATAGCTTGCACTGCAGGGACATACTTATGTGTAAACATATGTATAACAATTCTTGAATAAATATACTGCATGTAATTTTTCGTCGTAATGGTATTTATTGCCAATGAAACATGACGGTCAGAAAAATGATTTCAAATTCTTCTTTTCAAATTGGTTATAAATGATCACAGATAATGACAGTGAATACAAAAAAAGCAAAAATGTAGCATCTACAAGGAGTCTGACAAAAGTTATTACACAACCTAGATCAGAGGTTCTTGGCCAAGATAACTTCTTAGTATGTCCAATGCTTGGCTCACTGTATCTAATTACAAGATTCTGCTTCACGTAACTATATGAGTGTCCTTCAATTCGTGTCGTTTGCATGGTATGCATAGCAATTGCTTTTGTTTATGGCCACCAATTCAAATTTCAAATTCGTTGTTTCTTTAGGAAAATTTATCAAAAAGAACTGTCGTAGAAGACTTCATTCAGCTCTACATCTTAACTGGCAAGCTGCCACGAGAGTGTATGGAGGGGGTTTTAGGTCACCAGCTATTAATGAAATTTATTGCATTTAGAACTTAGAAAACATGAAGGGTAATGTGCAACTACGTTATATACTACTAAGAGGAGGACATGCAAAACTACTACTAAATAGTATTACTTCATGCAATGAAGGCTTCGTGCAAATGAAACATTATGAATTACATGCAACCAAATACACCACCATTCACACATGCAACTATATTTTGACTTATCACCCTACCTATCCTGAGTTCCTTATATGCTTTCAGCAAGATTATTATGGTTCCTAATTATTATCTTGTTGTGATCCTGAATTGTGTAAAGAAAAAATAAGGTTTTATATCGCTCAGTGGTGCAGACTATTTATCTTTAGTGTTCACAAAAAATACTAATGATTATGAGTGAAGCAGATGAGGTTGGCAACTATGCAGCTAGATGTAAATATGACACACCGGAACCTTATGTATGAAACTAGAGTTAAAAAAAAGACACTTCTGCTGTCCTTGACCAAGATATTGATGACAAGTTAAGAATATTTTTAATATCCATCTGTTATGGTTCTGGTTTTCCATGAAAACTGAAGAATATATTGTATTTTTTTCAGATTTTTCCAAAAATAATTTTCTGCTCAAAAATGAGGTGTGCGTGTTGCACATATGCTGGTCGTATATGATAATACATGGTATAACATATAACCTAGAGAAAGGAAATATGTTAAGTCAATCCAAAATTAATTTAACCTGAATTCCTCGACCTAATTTGTGTTGTAATTTTCTCCATCACATGCTCTCTCCATCCATGGTTTATGCAGTCCACAATTTTTAGTCATTAATCCTAGGAGTAGTCATTCAAGTCTTTATTTTCTTGTAGCATGAATATAAATTCATTCAATTGGTAATTAATCCTTTTTAATCCAAGAAGAATTGATAGTGAAGTTAACGAAATACACTCTGCTATTATAAATCATTATAAAGAATCATACTTGCAGTGATGTAATTCTGTCATGGTTCAAATGTTTTTTTCAGGATCATCCAACTCTCAGGATTCCTTTCCAACGCCCGGCTCTAGTGGGGCGTCAATGGATGGGTATGGGGGTCCAGGTGGGGGAGGTGGTTCATATGGCTACCAGCCGCCTGGGCAAGGCGATTATGGATCCCCTCCAGGTGTTGTAGGGATAGCCCCTGGGCAGCAGCCTCCTCCCATGGGCTCAAGGGGTGGTCCTGTTGGATCACAGCAAGGTGGTCAACCTGGTCAAATATCCGGAGCTGGAGCACCACCATCTCCTCATCCAGGTAAGTCTACTCTCAATTTTTATGAAAAAGCTACCAATTAATGTTTAAGGTACCCTGTAAAATTTTCTGACTTAACCAAACTGATATGTTTTCATAGGGACACACTTTAAGATAAATACAGTACAACTGCATTATAATAACTACTGGATACGCCCAATAAACTCAAGTGAGTTGTCATTAAATCCGAACATGGTTGTGACAGTGAACCCCTTTCATGGCCAGCAGTAGTAACAATCATACTGTTATGGTCACCATACAGTGCACCATCTATAGAAATCCACCTCAACGGCATGCACAAATTTGATCCTTTTATTATTTATTTTTTGTTATTTTCATCAAGTGGTATTAATTTTCGATGAATAGACTTTGAGTTAAATAGCTTGCTCTGGTAACGGTGAGGTAATATTCTGATATTAATATCATATTTAGTTAAACGCTTTTGTAGCAAGATGCTAGGGACTGAAGATCATTGCTTGCAGTAATTGTTATTCATTATATTCGCTATTATTATGTTACATGTGGTTTCACTCTACTTTCCTCTCTCTCTCTCTCTCTCTCTCACACACATGCTCACAAATGTATACTTTTGCAGAGGTGATAAAAACAATAAAGATTATTAGCATTGGTTATATTTATATTCCAAAATTAATTTTAATGTTGACTAAAAATATCTTGAAAATGGTTGAAAATTGCTACAGTGGAAAGTAGCATAGAAGGAAGGAGGAGTCAAGGAGTGGAAAGGTCATACAGGGTAGGGTAGTACAATAATTGATCTTAGATCTTGGTATGACAGTATAGCCTATACTCGTTCATTGGGCATAAATATTTCTTTTTCATACCCCTTACAGCAATACAGTGATAGTTTTAAATATTACATGTTGCTCATAAAATACACAATTTTGTACCAACTCTCCTCTGCTTGCTCGCAGTAGTCAATCTATAACATTGCCCATTATGACTTTCACTGTAGATACTGTAAGTACTAATGATTTCATGAGTAAGATGTAGATAGTATCATAGATTCTCAGTTTTGCAATTTCATGAGATATTTTAAGATCATTGTGTTTCAGCTTCATCATGTTTATCATTAACATTCAATTGAATCTGATTTCAATGAAAATATGCTAATTATTCATTAAAGCAGTCCGCTTATAATGGCAAATTAGCATTTTACAGGGAAAGGCAGAGAAATAAAACTATCTCAGCATGTGTATATATCTTTCTTGCTTGCTCACAAATATTGCTTTTTCTTGCTAGTGCTATGTATCTATTAAAATTATTTGTCTTGGAGGATAAGTTTACAAATAACAAAGTCATTATTGCAAAGCTGACTGTTAATATTTTATAGGTATTAGGTCACCTTGAGAAACTGAAAAAGTATGAATTCACCTCTTAATCCCAGATTCATTTATCAAGTTTCTTTCTTGTTTATATGTTAACATTATTGAGGATGTTGTAACATTCTTTAGGACACACTGCCATAGGTATCAAGAGTAGATTATGGATTCCACAAGAAGTGCTCAACATTCTGATTCAAATAATTCAGAATATCTCATACGTTATTCCATGAAAAAGAATGTTCCATCCTGTATCAAGATAACACAATGTGGACTATAAATTCTAATAACTTTGGATAAGCTACATCTACTACTCAGCTAATTATGGAGAAAATTCATCATGTTATCATTGACACATGATAATGCAATTCTTGCTGAAAACTTGCATTTTTATTGAAGCTTGAAAGTCTAATACACAGTATATCTGTACATTTAAAATTAAGAGGCTCATAGCACTCCCTTGTTTCTCTGACATTTGACTGACTGTGTGAAACTGTACCCCAAATATTCATCATATTGTTAAACTCTTCTCCTGGCTCCATTAATCAACCACTGACACTTCAGCATAAATACTAGTTTTTTCTTAGTGTGTGGCACTGTAGAGGAAGCATTTTCTGCATATGTGAGAAGTTTGTCCACTTTAATTGCTACTTCTACCTCAAGAAAGTTGAGGATTTTACTCACATCATGTACCTACCTCTCCTGACTTTAGATATTTCTCTTGTAAAAGTTTTAAAATTTGTTTTTTTATGATACTATTTATGTGCCAGAAATGTGACAAACCTTTTTCAGTTTGTACCATTCATAATATACATGCAGTAAAAATCAAATTTGTTCTACAACACGGCTACATTAGGACTAGTACTCACTCCTTTATTGTTTGTTCATAAAAAAATACGTAAAGTCTCCCATTAATTATTTTCAGGTAATCTGTTGATGTAGACAGAGAATCAGCAGCGATACCGTAAGCTGTAATAGACCTGCTTCTCCCTCCCTTGCTAATCTGTTAAGAAAGTAAATCTTTCACTTTTTAGGCAGTACATGCTCAATTTCAGAAGAAGTGTTGCTCACTCACAGACTTTTTATAATCAACACTTTTTTTATTCTTAGTTAACTTTTTTTTAGATTTTGACCCTTCTTTATCATATGATCATTGTATCACAATTTGAAAACAGCTCTTGGTAAATATTCTTCAAAATAATGAAAATAATGACAACAGCACTTGACAACTGTGGGCTATGAGTTATTGATATGCTGACATTTTTTATGAGTGCTTATGAATAGCACTTGCAACTGGAAGGTAAAAAGGGAGAAGTGACTTTTGTCTGACTGTCAGTAGCAATGGAGGAAGTTCACAGTGGGATGTACACATTACAATGTGGTTGTACTGTGTTTAAAATTTTTTAAGTTAGCCTCATTAGTGTAGGAAGTGAAGGAACAAAAAAAAAGCCTTTGAAGTACATTTCACAAATTTCTGCAAATACTTTCTGATGTCAGCATCGTTGTTGCATTTTGACAAAACATCTTGTTTTGGTATGTAATTGGGACATTTGGCAACTCAGAAATTATGATTACTTGGCCAAAAGATTAGATATATCTTCAGCCAATGCTTTGGATTAACTAATGGCCAATGTGCACCTGCAATGAAAGTATCTTGGGTGAAATGATGAATATTTTTTTCAGTGTATCCTGCATAAATTATTTAAAAAAAAGTTTTTAACATGGATAAAATCAATATGCACATTTTTAAAGAAGAAATGAATGCAATGAACCTTGGTTTGAAAGGTTCATTATTCCCATGATTTTACTCTTTTCGTATTTGCACATGGAATTCATGATAATTCATTGTTGACCTTTGAAGTTTTTTAATATTCTCTTTGGATACAAAAAAATAATTGGTTGCGTAAGTAATGTAATTCTTCTGCTAAATCAATGTATACTACAGTTGTTGCCAGATGAAAAAGATTCACTTTGTAAATTTAGTATTTTTTTAATGGTGTATATTAAAAGCATTTGAATTACCATGCACAAAATTAAATCCATTGGGGTCTATGCTCAGCCATTTCCTTTTCTCTAAACATTGGTTTCAACAGTTTCTGAGTCATTCATGATACATATTTAACTATGTGGTCATTGCAAGATGTGCATTGCGATTTATATTGATTATTACCATTTGATTTGGGAAATGAATGTGAATCATCTGTTGGTATTTTTACTGCCATTCCAACTTAAAAATTGTCAGTTTATGAGGGATTTTGTTGTCAGTGAAAGTACTGAGATGCAAGTTATCTACACTTGTGTCATGCACCAGAAAATATGGTGCTAGTTCTAATAAGCTAAATAAATTCTCACCATTTAAAAATAATGCAATATCTCATCACTTCTTTAAAGTTCCTCACATGTAATGTTCACCATGTTCTCACATTAATGTGAGGAAGTTTTATGAACTAGAATAGAAGCCAACATAATTGAAAACTTTTTGAAAAAACCTGTTTTATTGACAAATTAGAGATTGTGAGAATCTCGATTTCAAACAGTTCATTTATAGTCATACATTTTTGTTGTGTTAAAATGTTTGCTTTTTGATTGAAATTGTTAAATATTGCTGTCCCACATGATGATAATTATATCATGTCAAAAATATTGTTCTGAAAATTAAAGTGTGCATTTTTAATGGTAGTTCTTTAATGATGGCTCAGATCCCTTTTACATTTGCACCAATTGCTGCCAAAACCAATGGAAAATTTTCATTATTTTCAAATGTTTTGGCTTCATAAACATTTTTGCTCAGAATGAACTGGATTAGACTGAAGTGTATTGCTATTTTGAGGGCTTTTACATTTATTCCTTCACATTGCTCATTGTTAATAATTGAATAGGAATCTCCTTTAAGAATTAAAAAAAAATCATTTATTGATGATTCTTCATTATGTTTTGAGGTTAATGTATTACATAGTGGGGCTGTAATTGTTAAGTATACTGAAACCTCAGTTATATTTTATGGATGAAAGGAAAGTTTTTATGTTGTTGATAATCATGGCCCAGATTATATGTATTTGTATTTTCTGTAACACCCCTGATATGAGTGTTAAACTGAATTTTTACAAAGTCACAGTTTCAATTGAATGAAAAAGAGTTAATTTGCTCATGGTTACGAAGATTTTTGAACAAAAATTATGTCATGTAGTTGCAGTTTAATGGAAGATTTATGTAATACTGAGCATTGAGGCAACAAAAATGCTTAATTTTACTCTTGGCTTTACGTATGGAATGGCACATTTTAATTGTTAGACAGTCAGCAGTCTTGGTAAAGTAATTAGGTCTAATTCTTTCTGATAGATAATTCATGTTACTCATACACATCACAGTAACATTTCAACATCTCTAAACGAGGTGTACAAGAAATCAGCACTTAAAAATGTCTGACACTGACCTGAATAAAATAAGAACTTGAAAAATACACAATACTCCTTATTTTCATGGCCAAATTACAGACCATGGAATCTTGTTGAAGATCTCTTAAGGTAGAACGTACTCTACAAAGTAATATTTTATTTAAATAACTTATGAGAGTCAAAATTGAAAAATATTCAATGGAGAATTAAGTCATTTTATGCTGTTAATTTTTATTAGTTTTATGTTTGTACTATAGTATAATTTCTTCTTATATAAACTTATAAAATATAGTGGTATGATGAAAACATTTTTGTGGAATTCATGACTCTAAAATGCTAGCTTTTTCCTCCAGAAAAAATAATGACAGGAGAGTATTCCAGATTAAATCGGTACTTTAAGGTGCTTTACAGTGAACTTCTTAAAATAATATCATGAAAATGACTCATTAAGCTCTTGATGACAGTTCATAGTTTCACAACAATTAATCACCATTGTCCCTTTCCTGGAATTTTGTCTCCTCTGAATACCCTATTCTGCTTCTTACACAATTCTGAAATTTCTCGTTGCAATATGTGTTAGAATGGGAATGTAGGTGGTACATGTATGCTTATAACAATGTGTGAACATCCATGAAAGTAGTAATTTGGTCTGTCAGCTTCAAGCATAATATCATTATCAGATTTGGGCCTTTTGATAGTAATAATTTCATTTGTGCCTTCCACTTAAATTGCCATAATTATTAATTCTGTTAATATAATATTTATTGAATTCTATTCCTAGACTTTAATGATCTACTGCAGAAATTTAAAGAAAATAGCTTTCAATCAATCATAGTCTGTATCTTATCTGCCTTCTCTTGTCACAAAAATTAAACCTGAAGTATTGAAGTCACTCAGTGCAAATTTTTTTTATGGCAATGTTTTCATAATTTCACTGACCAATATAATGAGTCTGTTCTCCAAAATCTCTCATGTACATGTGCATTATATAAATCAACTATATTTGAAGATTAAAAGGGAAATAAGTTGAAATCTCTTATTTTTTCTAAAAAAATCAGCTTCAACAACTGTTAAGTAATAAAATATATTTGTTAAACGAACATTTTTGCAAGTAGGGGGAGGCATTTGCCTTGAGAGTGCATAAATGAGGCCTGATACTTAGTGTTCTATGGCAGTTTAGAGTGTGTCTGCTGTTGAATTTGAATGCGTTGGGCTTGGTTTGTTACAAAAGACTTGCAGATAAATATGGACACAGTGTAATAAAGAGGTAAATTTTCATCATTCAACTTACTACTAAGATATATGAAAGATTACAAAAAAAGAGGGTATGAATTTGAGAGTTTTTTCCTATTTTAATACATTCCATGGGGCCGGGGCCAAGCCTTCAGACGATATCAAGAGGTATACGATAAAAAGAGGTTCTCTAGGTTAAGGTTTTTCTGTAATTATATAACAGGTGATTAAACAGTGAAACAATGCTTTTGGAGGAGCAAATTGCTGGCAATGTAATTGCTTGCACTACATGTGTGCCCATAGAACCCATTCCTAGCGTAAGATATCTCGTAGCTATGGATTTGCAGAGATATGGGAAGAGAAATTTATTATTTTACTTTTGTAAGAATACTGTAAGTCTTGCTTTCAATGATGGAATAACACTGCGAGATTAAAATTGAAGGCTGGCAGTTCATAGCTATGGAAAACTGCATCCACTATAATCCTCAGACATGAGCCCTTTTGGCTTTGGCTAGCTTGCAAAATGAAAGAAGCTCTTTAATAAAAATGGTTTCGTGTATTAATTGAAATGTTGTGCACCAAATGATAGTCCATCACAATATTAATCATAACAGATCAGCTGACTACAACTGCATGCAGACATCTTTAAGTTTGGGTAATCACAATAACTGTATGAAAATTAAAATTCATGTTTAAAAAATTGTGCCTATATTCATATACCTCAGTATTTCTCACTCAACCCTTTTACATATGTGATGCATCATGAGAATACTCGTAGATTCTAGGTTTTTCATCCATGTCTGGAATACTTCAACATAAAATCTTCAAAAAATACTTTTCCAAAATATGTTGGAAATTTTTGGGGGATCGGCTTATGTTCGGCCAGGTACTTAATGTTTTCCACAAGTTTGAAACACTTTCATTTCACCTTATTTTTTACTCCTTTTGTTGATTTTCCATTATGATAAGGTAATGAAGAAAAAAGTTATAGCATTGATTTTATTTTATGGATTTATTACACACACAAAGATTTCAGCATCTCTTTGATATTTTATTCTACCTCCATTGAGCCCATGGTTGGGTGGGAACATGCCTATGAACCCTTTGAGTGCCAACAACTCTGTGAAGTGATGTTGACAAATTTTCTGCAAAATGCCAACAGCACTCAAAGCAGCTGTTTTTAGATGGCTATAAATGTAAATAATTATGGAATAATTCATCTTATTTGTTTTATTCTCCCTTTTTGTACCCCAGGTTACATTTTGAGAAAACATTTTCTTATTTTAATTATTATGAATACAAATTTTTTTTAGCCACTTGCTGTTACCTCTGCATTTCTCATTAATACTGCCTGGCAATTTTCTCATCAATTTTGATAATGAAGCATGGCACTCAAAGAGTCAAGCCAATGTGTCTGCAGCCTGACAAATGATATTAACATCCTAAATCACCCTGCCCACCCCATAGAAAGAATTGTCTTCTGTATGCATAACACAATATTCTAAATATTGTGTGACACAATTTTCATATTTTATAATATTCAATATAAATTTATAATCAAATATTTATTTGAATTATTCACAAAATTCTAATTTACTTTTATAATTTTACATTATTATTCAAGATTCTTATATTTTCTGGTATGCATGCTATTCGAGTACTCATGGATAGTATTCACCCATTTTAATCCTAGACACAAACCAAAATATGCTTTCCGCTTGATGTGATCCATTATTTTAAATACTTATTTATCATTATTATTTAATTATATTTATCATACTACTCAATTAAGAAAATGTAGTATCTAACATCCAATAACGAGATAGTTCAGTTAACATATCGTATAACACAGTTTCTTGTATGTAGCAGAGTTATATACTGCACATAATTACATTTTTATGAAAGTAAAAACTTAACATAAACAAGATTTCCAAATAGTGCTTACACTAAATTACTTCTCCTAAAGGCAAAAAAATCATCAATTAAGTATTACAATTATCATAGATTTTAGAGCAACTAATCAAGTTTTTTTATTCGACCAGTTCATAGAACTACTGAATTGCATTTTATTTAAATATTTACATTGGTTCAGAGCCATCCAATTGATAACTGTGACTTTGGATACATTGGTTACATGATATTATTTGTAGTAGCCCAGTCATGCTTGCCAAATGTAGGAATTCTTCTCATGTGAATACATAAAATGATTTTAACCTTGGTTAAAGTTATTTTCTAATGACTTCAAATAATATTCCAATATCTACAATACACATCTTAATGTCATTAAATAATTTTTCACTCCTTTTAAGAATACAGTTGTTAAATCTTAATTGTATTTCCTACTGCTCATATCATGTATTGTGTAGAATGCATTAATAGGGTTGTTAAGAGCACTTTAATGAACATGTTGATTATCTGAAATTAGTTTCAACCATTGTTGCTGCATTTCCCCCCTTTCATTTATCTTGCCTCAAGTTCTTTGCTTAGAAAGTTTTATACCTTATTGGCTTGTTCTGCTAGGCCTAGTGAAAAATAGGTAGTCAATGATATCTTTTGGGGAAAATATCCTTTGTGTCTCATCTCATGTGCCATCATGTTACTGGATTGCATCGGCTTTGGTGCCACTTTAATTGCCAAGCTTAACTAAACAAGGATTGGCTGGCTTCTGAATCAAAAGACACAAATGTTTCCCCAAAAACATTGAGAGCTTTTGAGATGGTGCGCTTGTCCCCCCTTTTCCTGCTGCCTTCTTGTCTTCGGTTGTCACCCCCTATTCCTTGTGCCCTGCCCCTTGTGACAGGTGCTGTGGGAGCAGGGGATAACGTAAGCGTTTCCAACCCCTTCGATGATCACCTCGTACCACCCCCAGCAGGTCGGGGGCCCGTGCCTGCTTCCTCGGCCACTCCCACAACCCCTCCAACCACGCAGCAGTTTGCTGCCATCGCCCACCATCCTCCTCACTCCCATCCTCCACCTACGCCTCACTTTGGGAACTCCGTGCCCATCCGTTCCCCAGGTAAAATTGCCTTAGAAACAATTAGAGGTTGCTGTCTGATTGGTCTTGTTTTTTTTGTTTGTTTCTCTACTTGTGTCCTCATTAACTCTTTCCTTAACTTTTGTGATGTTGGCTGTAGCATGTGTTGCGTGTGGTGACTTCCTTTTGACTTTCCTGTTGCACTAAAATTCTTCCTTTTTTTAGCAAAGAAAGTTTTAAGTTGAGTTCATTTCATGTCAGTCTTTAACCTTTCATGGGTAACACATGTCGTTGGCTCAGTTTAGGCATACCTATCAATTATGTCAGCTCAGAATAGGATGGTAGCACATGATGATGGGAAGACTAAAATCGTTCAAGGATATGTCAATGAGGTTATGTTGTTTCAACATATCTAATTATATGCTCCTTAGATTTTCACTTCCTCACAACTAAGTTTTTCCTGCGTGTGGTATATCTAATGTTAAAAGTGACATGTTATGAAATTTATTTTATGTGGCTGCACTCACAATTGAATGTGAGATACTTAATACTTTACTGGAATGCCCTGATCTTAAGGTCATTGTGAAGAAACCACACCACTAACTATGATTCTACTTTTTATTTCAAACCTCATGGAATTATTTTAGCCCATTGAAAACAGGATGCTGGTACAAATTTTAAATTTTTAGTTGACACAAAATAATTTTAGTTTCCCTTAGGGGTTTTTAAGTCGTGATCTAAATATTTATAATTCATTTTTCTGTTGTAATTTTTAAAATTTGAGCACACTCACTTTATTGATCCCATATCTTTTTTAAAAAGGCTTTTGAAGTTAATTAAAATTTTATGGTCATTCAGGATAACAACATTCAACATGAGTTAAACTGTCTTGGGTAAATTTATTGTCAGAATTTTAATAGCAGATCTTAAATGCTAAGTGTTGTTATGGATTAGTGATGGGCATTTGGCCCCTCATCCTCCCATCCTACTGTAACTATGGGAGAGAAGACTGCACTGGCTAACCGTTGCATAAGATGTTATCTTTCCCTCTAAAGCATCACACTCTCCCTTGTTTTACTTCCCTCTCTGTCCTAATATGGGCACACCCTTTTGCTCATCACTGGTTTGGATGCATTTCAGCAGCACATATATGCCTCAATTGTGATTACATGCTAATTAGGAATTAGGAGATTTCCAGAAAACATTACTTCCAGAAACATGCTATCAATATCCTAGGTACACCCTATGTGAAAGGAATAGATGGAATGCTTTCTAATGGAAAATTTGCAACCACAAAAGTTGGAATTCATTTTCGTATAATGCACTTATTTCTTTTAAGGTAGGAGGACTATCATTTTTACTTTAACCTGGCTTGGTTTACAATTTCTTATGAAAAAATTCTATAGTTTTCACTCCATGTGCAAGAAAAATTCTTTGAATGCAGTGCAGTGCTTAACCCTTGTTCTTTAGAACAAATTATATGTTGTTTCCTATGAATGGAATTAGTGCATGCCTATCTTTTCATTATTAAATGGCATTGTGTGTACATATAGATGTGCTTTCAAAATTTGTTTCTATGAAAAAACGCTGTTTTAATTATAATTACATATAATTCCCTTAAGAAAACAAATCAGACCTAACAATTTTAGCACAGTTAAAAAGTCATGGATAAGAAAAATATATTTTCCCTTTTTTATGAGCAGTACATGAAATATCTGAAAATTATCAGCGTATTATGTACTTAGCTTGGTACATTTATTGCATACTAACACAAATTATTGATTTTAAGTGCCGTATATTCTCATGTACCACGTGCCTCCATACAAGACATGCACCACATTTTTGGCCATTGGTTTTGGGAAAGAATTAATTTTTTGAAAAATTGGCAAAATATACAATATATTTTTTTAATGGGAGAAGTAACAGTATGTTCTGAAGGTATTGGAAGAATATTCTATAGCTACTTAATGGAAAACCAAAACTGTAAGAGGGATAAAAATGAAAATATTCTTGACCTAGCATCCATCATCTTTGTCACCAGAATGGCATCAAAAGTTCTTTTTTTCTTCCTCTATGTCTCCTATGCAAGGTTCCAGCATGTAACATTTACGCCCAGCTGCACAATTGCTGATCTCTTCTACTTCTCTGTAATCGTTAGTTTTTCACGAACTCTTTAAGAGTCTTCTTCTACGACCGTTCATTTTGATAATTTTTTCTAAAGAAACAATGAATATGAAATTTGTGTAGGTGGTCATAAACAAAAGCAATTGTAATGCATACCATGCAAACAAGACTAACTGAAGGATATGTATGTAGGTGCGTGAAACAGAATATAAGGTAGGTAATTAGTTATGGTTGACTGAGCATTGGAAATGCAACAAAGTAACCTCGGCCAAGAACGTCTGTTCTAGGCTTTTTGTTTCACTGTAATCACTCGGGTCCGACTCCTTGTAGATGCTCAATTTTTTCTGGTTTTTTCTATTCTCTGTCATACTCTGTGATCATTTTGTAATCGTTTTGAAAAGACACGAATTTAAAACCAAGTTTTTGGCCGTCATGTTTCATTGGCTGTAAATTTGATTACAATGAGAAATCCTCATGTAAGACACCCACCCAATGTTTTAATGATTAATGACAAAAAATGTGCATGTGGCACATGAGAAAATACGGTATTTGTCCTTGGTAAATTAATTATTTATTAAAGATGATCCGAAACTGATTGAATTAACTATTTCCATTTTTGTGTGTATGAGCAAAATAAGTATAGTGTAAAGTGTATTTATCATAGGCATGTAAATTATTGGAATATAATTTTACATTCATGCATGTTAATTGGGTTAAAAGTCTTAGTTTTTGTTATGTGTTTTTTCTTATATTTTGTTTTTCCAAATTTAAGTAGTAAGATGTGGATAAGATAATTTTCTATAATTGGAAGTAAATAAACTCCACAACCTGTTGACATGTCAACTATAGTTAAATTTTATTTGTGGTTTTCTGCCAAAATTATTTTGAAACAGGATCAATTTTGTAACACACTAATCTCATAAGTAAAGCTCATTTCATATGTTAGTTATCATGAATACATTATATTTACCTAATTATTTCTTGTCATAGGTTTACAGCAAGGTTACCAAAGTCAGGGGCCATATTCTCAGTATGCACCCCATCAAGATCAGTATGGCCGTGGTCCTCCACCTCCCCATCCAGGGGCAGTGGGGCCAATGGGGCAAGAGTTTGGACAGCAGTACCCTGGACGACCTATGTACCAACCTTATGGTCCTGAGGCCACAGACAGGTACGAATATTATTATTAACTCAATGTGAGATTTATGTGCTGATATGTGTTGTGGCATTTGGTTGTTTACTTGGAATTTCCACCTCTAGAAATTTAAGTATTGAAAAACTTGGAACGTGAAAAATCTCTTGTGGCCTGTCCTAGCATATTCCTGCCTATATTAAGTCGCAATAATATGATATTGGTAATATTAAATTTCATTAAGAATTCAAGTCAGGAAAAGTGTAAGAGTATAGTTGAACCATTATCTCTAGAAGCATTCACTCACAGATAAACAGCTATATTTTTGGATAGAGAAAGCAAGTAATGATGAGTGGCTTAATTTGCACCTGCATTTTTACCCCTCCCTCTCTCTCTTGCTAAAATTGATCACTTTTTTCCAAATTCCTCTAAAGAATCTGAATTAATAAAAAAAATCATCAAGTCTGATTCTGAGGCTTAGAATTGATGGAATTGGAATCAATTCATGTATGTCTCTTTCTATAACAACTCTTATAATTGGGGTTAAATTCTTGAGTTCTATTGTTTTGTTTGAGTTTAATGTGATGGCCTTCTCTTCAAGTATAAGTATGGAAATTCTTTGATTTTTCAGGTAGAGCAAAACCTAAATTTGGCTTATAGTTGTGTAAGAAGATAAGTTAAATTTCTTGTCAGTAATTGACATTTGACTGGAGAAACTCTCATAGTTCTGCTTGATACAAGTACCGAAAATACTTTTGGCAACATTTTGTTTCATTGAATTTGTTTCTGATTATTTTCTTGCCCTTGGCTTATACTGGAACAGCCTTTTACTTGAATATATGCGGTATCAGTTTACATTTCTTAATGAGATGCAATGTGGTATATTGTCATGCTTTCGTTTCAGGGGTTACAGTCAGCAGTCTGGAGGTGCAGCCCAGGGTTCAGCGGTGGCTGCTCCACCTATGCCAGGGGCGGGCGGTGGGGGGCAGGACCCCTATAACCGCTATATGCCTGGCCCTGGTGGTCAGCCTCAAGGCTATGTTGCTAGAGCCACAGCAGGCTATGCGGCTCCAGTACAACCACCCCCTCCTACTGCAGGTCCTAACCAACAACCCCCAGCTGCTCCTGGAGGCTATCCAGGGCAACAAGATTACTACAGACAGGATCAGGTAAACACGTGTTTAGATTGCAGTGGCCGTGGTTATCTTATCTTCCAATGGCAAAGCTACTGAATTCAAGAACTTAATAACTGGGGATGAAATGCTCAAATGGACAAATACTGCAAATCTAGGGTGATGTGAATATGATTCAATAAGATGCTATTTTTTTAAATGCTCCAATCTTTAGCAAACTTCAAATTTGATATCTGGTTTTGTAGCCAATTTTAAGAATAAGAAGAAATCCAAGAAAATAATAAATAAGAAATCCAGTTCATTTTGTATTTTTCAGGTATTCATGGAGCAGTTTCTGAAAAAAGCAATCCATAAATTAATGTTCCAATTAATGGCTTTGGCATCTTCTATGTGCAGTGTGATGTTAAATGAAGATAACCAACAAATGTTGCTTGAGCTGCAAATTTGGAGAGGAAAAAAATTCTGTTTTGAATAACACTCAAGTTCTAATTTTATTTCTGTGGAGCTGCTCTAGCGAATTGCACTTGCAAGATAAACTTCTTGAGGTTGAATTTGAATTGGAAATTTCACTTGTAACTTAATCCCCGTTCTGTTTCATTGCATTTTTCTTTATTAAATATGTTTTTGTTTGGACCCTATTGTTTCTGACAATTGCTTTGTTTTTGTGCCCATTTAGGTGTATCCCAGTCAGCAACAAGGCCAGCAAGGTCCTCAACAGGGTCAGGGTCCTCAAGGACAACAAGGTGGTGGTCCTCCCCCTGTTGCAGCAGGGGCACCACCACCCTCCAGTGCACAGATGTACCCTGGTGCTCCCCCTAACAGCAAGGCAATGCCCCCACCTGCACCACAACCACGAAGGCACCCGGATTTTGCTAAGGATCAGCCTCCTTATCCTCCTTATGGACAACAAAGACCTCCAGCTATGTATCCAGGTATGGTGGTGCTTGGTATTAATGTTGATTGAAAGGATCTACAGTCACACTAATTATTTGACCTCAAATATTGATCTTCAGTCGAAATTTGCCCTTCAGCAACATGTTTCTCCATAGTTGATATTCCAATGCTTGTCTTGCTTCTAAATGGCAAAATACTTGTATTTACACTATTTTGATAACACAGCCATTTAACTTTTCTAAAAAAAATCTGTAAATTCATGTTGAGGTGACGAAAAATAAAATTAGGCATTCATATGTTCATGATCATTCTCTTTTAACTAATTTAACTACCATTTTTTACAACTCTTTACACAACTGAAATAGTTTGAAGTCATTTTGACATTTCAATGTGAGAAATTATCTTTTTTACTCACATTTTTAGTTTATTTTGCCTCTGGGTTGACTGCTAATTCATGGAAAAGTTTTCATTTTGTCTTCTTGAAATGTACAAAAGAAGTAACCAAAACGTGTTAACCATAATTATTTACTTGTGTTGGGACTGGGACCTGAAGTAATGGATGTGCTAATGAGGAAAATGTACTACCAAGGAAATATAACAGGAGTGCACTGTATATATATGCATTTTACCACATAGCTGCTGGGTTGACATTTTATGTTAATAAAATTACAGATATATCTATTAGTTTTAAACTCTCCCTTAAATTTGATTTTAAAGGTTCCACTGTGTTATCCTTTGGGGGGAAAATAATGACATTTTCACTTGTTACCCAAATGAGACCTTCCCCTTATGTAGAATACCAAGAATTGATGTGTTTTTACTGGTCCTTTTTGTTGATATTTGGGAATATGTAACCTTAATGGTAATGCATCTGCAGATGTTAGAAAAGTGCCAAACAAATTCATGTGTTTTTTTTATAGTAACCAGAGGGGTGAATTAGGTTCTAACTTCTTTGTGTTAGTTTTGTGCGGGAAGGCTCACTGAGGTATATCTTATTCCAGGTTGGTCTAATAACAGCCAGTATCGAGGGCCATATCCACAGTCAGCCCCTGGTGGCCCTCCACCACCTGGTCCCCCTCAGCAATGGGGTCAGGGTCCTCCCCGGCCTGCTCCTGGGGTAGGCCCACCTGTAGCTGGCCAACAACCACCACAGCCGCCACAATCTCAGCCCACACCACAGACAAACAACCAATGGGACCAACATAGATATCCTCCGGGAAATCAACAATCGCCTTATCAGACCAACCAACAGGTGAGAGAATTGTTCTCTGTTTTAGGTTGTGTGAGTATGCAGAATTCATCTTCTCAAATGTTTTATTACTAATTGGTGTTATCTGTTAATGGAGAGGCATGATTTATTTTTTTTTCTGTCCTCATTTCAAGTGCCTGATTTTTTTATATGTAAGCTAAGTAGATGTTATTTGGTTGTTTAGGGAGCCTTTTGTTTTCTGAAACTGAACTGAAATCATTCCATTTTCACTGTTTTCTGGAAAAAGTACACACAAATTTTGAATACTTAAATTATGATCATGGAAAGGCTAATTTTGTGGTAGTTTTATTTTTTATTTTTCTATTCCAAGTTCACAGAAAGAGAAAATTACTTATTAATTTAATGTGGTGAAATGATTACATTTTAATGTTTAATATTATTAAATATTATTTGATAGTTTTGTGCTTATCTTACATCTAAAAGTATGCTAGAAGTAAAAATGGTCAAAAGTCCCTCAAGATTAGCAAATTTACACCACTCATTTTTTTTGAGTTTGAGAAACGATATCAAGCACTTGGAGTCAGTGCAATTGAATTTTATACTGAATAAATGAATAAGATCTTAAAAAGATTTATTTTTATCCTTGAATTTCCTCTTTCCTAGTTGAGTGCCCCTCAAGTTTCATATGTTCTCGCAAGTGAAGGGTTCATGGGGCATCTTATACCAGACTTCCAATATTTTTTTAAGTCCTGTTGTTTACATATTTTGGCACACCATTGAGCTTAGTACTGGATGAGCTCTATCATCAAGTACCAAATCAACCTTCAGGTTGATTACTGTGATCTTGTTTTCATAATTTATTTTCCTTGATTTATAAATGTACCTAAAATTTTGGGCAAAATGATGGATTTTATTCTGGTATTATTTCCTAAGTTGTTGAATTTCCACTATCATGGTTGTAAATTATTACATTAGATATGAATTCCTGTGCATATAAATTGTACTTATTTCAATGTACTCTGAAATGCTTTATACTGTGCTACATTTATGCTTTATAGTTTTTATTATTGAACTGGTTTGTGTTATCAAATTAGTTGAGGTATCAATTTTTGATACAACATCACATACCAATGTGAAGCTACATGTACAGCTGGCCATTGTAAGCACAGAGATGCTTCTATTTTCGTTCTGCAAAAAAATATGAAATTTGCCCAAGTGGGCAAATGCCACAATTTCTATTTTTTTATAATTTAAATATGGTCCAGAACTATCTGATATAAGCAATGTTGTGGCACACCGTATGGTATTTCAAAAGAGTAAAAATATTATTTTTATATCCACTGCACTTCAATGCCCTTTTCAGGCTACATTGTAAATTAATTGCTGTCGCTCATCATCCTAAAATTAGTTTGATACAGCTCTCCACTTGATTCTCCAATCTCCTAAGCTCTAAGCATCATTATATTTGTTAGAATATATTCTACTGTCCATTTGATTAATTTCATCAGCTTTTTATTTCTTCCTGTTACCGTATTTCTCTGAATATAGTCCCCCACTTTTTGCTCAAAATATTGGTCGGAAGTAAGGGGGGATACAGGGGGGAGGGGACTACATTCGTCCTAAAAAAAATATGAAATCAAAAATATCACCGCTAGCATAAGTACAAGGGTTACTTACATATAATTATTATGTCCTTACTTGTTTTAATGTTTTTTTGGATGAATTCTAGTTTACTAGGCCGAGAAATAAATAATTATTTTTGTTGACTCGTTATAATCCATACAATCATGATCCGCACAGTCGCGATCGAATTCTTCTCAAGAATTAGGAAATCTTTCGCTTTGAAAGCACATATTGACCAATTTCACTCCTTATAGATTTATATTTAGTGGAAACCATTGTTT
>LYUA01002287.1:41065-56175 GCA_002093875.1 Calopteryx splendens | reverse complement strand
TAAATGATTGGATGAATAATTGATGAAGAAAAAGGAAATATATTATAGTATTCACATGTAAATTGAATGGAAAATTTCTTATTCAGAAATTGTAGCAACCACAATTTAGGATAATTGTAAGTGTGTGGACTGTAATTTTCATACATGAGTGGTATGAAACTCCTCTTTACTTTGTATTGACAAGGACAAACAGTGTGGTCCATTCTTTTTGTGTCATAATCATTGGCTCAAGGACTTCAGCTAGGTAATAGAAGATACTCAAGAGCCAAATTATGATGCATTAGATATTTAAAAATATTTCTGGTACCTTCCCATGTTTGCATGATATAGTTGGTGTCTAGTAACTTTGCACTTTCCCACTCCTAAAGCCTGATCTTGTTTGGCTTAATTTATTGTTAGTCAAGGTATTTATTTGTAAAATAATGTTGTTTTACTAAATTTGAGGAGTGCCATATTTTAAGCTGATACAATGAATTTTGCAACTCCTCTTATGATATTAACTAAAAGCTATTGGAAAGTTAAAACTAGATTATAACTGACTGTTACATCTTTTATACAAAGGTGTCAAAAAATTAAACACCATGTATGCTGGCAACTTGTTTTCAGTTGGTGCCTATAATTTTGAGTTTAATTCATTTTATGAGAATAATCTGCAGACAGTTTTGGACCAATGTTTTGTATAATTTGTCAGGCTACTTTTAGATAATTCTTCGTAAATATTTCCAGCATGCATTAAAAAGATTTATTGGCATGGTATGTAAATCCCTTATTCATTGATAGTTATGTAAAATATATATTAAACAATTATATACTTTTCATTTATTATATTATTGTACAATTTGAAATTCTCCAGCCGGGATACATGGCTAGTGATCCCCACCTGCCCAGAATGCCTCGCTCTCCAAACACCACGCCCATATCCTCTGCTCATCACCACTCCCAGTCCCAGCAACAACAAACTACAACAGTAGGAACTACTGCTGTGGTGGCAGCCAGCTGCAAGCGAGAGTTGGTGTTTCCCCCAGACAGTGTTGAGGCGACCACACCAGTTCTCCACAAGAGAAGAAGGCTATGCCGTGCTGATGTGGCACCTGTGGATGCTTGGCGGCTGATGATGTGCCTGAGGTCTGGGCTGTTAGCCGAGACAGCTTATGCACTTGATGCACTTAGTGTTTTACTATTTGATGACTCTTCAGTGGCTTATTTTGGGCTTGCCCACATGCCGGGACTGCTTGATGTTCTCCTCGAGCACTTTCATCGCTCTCTGATGGATGTTTTTGGAGCAGATGGTGGAGACTTGGAAGTGGGGCATTCACCAGGGACAGCTGTTTCACGTGTTTCATCTTCTGTCGGAGCTGGCTCTTACCATGATCGTTTGAAGGCAGAAAGAAAATGGTGAGTCATCAATTCGCTCATAAGCGTGTAGGTTAAGATTTAAAACGAGGAACATCTTGAATTTATTTTTCTGGAGCAAAATCTTGGGACTCTAATGACCGGTGATCCTTGTGTCTCTAGGATTATTTGATATTTGAGGGAAATTGAGAAGGAAAACTCAAGAGTGCAAAAAACTTATTTATCAAGTACCTGGGCTATATCATTCAGATGCATACTCCCGATTGTCCCATTCTTACTTTCCATGATGTACCTTATACAAGCATCATCTACGTGATCCTTCCACTCTTCAACTTCCAGGTAGTGTAGCAATGTGACTTCTGCATTTTCCCAGGATTGAGTGGCAGTGGGTTGAGGATAGGAGGGAAGCAGATGAATGTCAGTAGCACTGTCCATCTACTCAGCTTAGGTTGCTAGTTCACTCAGGCTGAGAGAGGCAGAGAGGGGAAGTGGGGATTTTTATGCACTTAAAATATTGTAGAACACAGTTGAGTTGTTTGGGAAATCAATGTTTTATACCATTCAAGCAGATTGTCCGTTTGCCAGGAAAATTCAAAATTTCACTATCTCGATAACTTAGTGGGTGTCCAGGAAAAATCTGTTTTTGAGAAATTCAGTGGGAGCATTAATCAGATTTCCAGATCCGTCATCATGATGAGCTGTATAGATTTCACTAAAATCTAAAAAAATGACAGAAGTGTTACAATAACAGTGATAGTTTATTCTTGTTATATGTCATCAATTTTATTTTATGTCCATTGTGGTTAGTGGTTGTTAATTTCATCATTAAGAGGAAAGGTGTTGTTTTGTTTCTATACTCCAAATTTCCTAGAAATGATTTTATTGTACTAGTTAATGATTTTAGGGGAATAATACTAGTTAATTCTTCATGTGAATTCCAGTGGTATCTACTTCCCTTACCACATCTGGCATCTTGTTCAGGAGCATCATTTAAAGGATAACTATTAAAAATTCCCCCAGTAAACCAAGAGGACATCATGATGGCCTGAAAGTGACTGCCCTATTTAAAATTTTCTTTGCAAAGTAGGGAACCATCATAACTAGGAGCATTAGGTGGCATTTGGGTGTTTATGTGCTATTCTTTGTAATTTACAACGGAGAAATAACTAGTGTAATATTGTCACTAGTGGCATCAGTTTTCATGCTTTAAACTTAAAGCTTTCTCATGTACTTACATATCCTTCAACGTATTGGTTAATAATTTTATGTAGTTTATTATGGCATTATGAAAATCTTTTCTGTAGCTTTAAATGCAATAATTTAAATTATTTTTCAGATTTAGTCTAAAATTGTTGTAACCAAACTGTTCATGATGCCTTTGCTCCCCCCTTTTTTATGATTTGATATAAGGATCAATCACTATAAAATATTTATCTTTGGGTGTGTACTTTCCATCAATGCTTGAGCATTGCAAGTCTGCCATCAATGTTTTTTTTGTTAAATTCAGTTGCTTGCATAAAAAGATATGAAATTATATTTTGTAAACTTGTGATTTTTGGCAAAATATCAGCTGATGCTTTTACTATTTTTGTCATGTGCATTGCTAATTTTTTAAATCCTTGATCAAAGATCTTAGTACTAATGTTCCTTTTTTAGAAGATTACAACATTTAATTTTAATTATAGGTTAAATACTAGTAATATAGTGAGAAAAAGCAACCATAGTCTGTTAAACAGTCTGTAAATAGTGTTGTATGAGAACACAACAACAATTTGTTTCACACAATGAGATAATATAGAAAGCTGGCATTTCTTATGGTACGTGTTTCACTCACTTAAGTCAACTCATATTGATGGAATGACTTAAATTATTGCATCACTTAGTTATCCCAAATTTTTGGAGCTTCAGATAAAGTTTTTAGATTTGGTCAAAAGGCAGGTAACTAGGAAGTTATCAATTGAAAGATGACAAAAGACCAGCTTATGACAATTGATATTATTTTCCGAATTACGTTCCCAAGGCTTAGCTGAACATCAACTGAATGCACCAGAGATTCTGGTTAAGAAAATTATTTGCACTAACTTGAAATTTAGGCTTCTCACAGACCTTTAAAATTTAAACCAAATAGAATGAGTAAAACTTTGTATATCGTAATGAGCAATTAGAGGTTTGTTTCTGAGCTAATCAATGCTATCTATCTAATCTATCTAGATGCTCAACTTAAATGTCCCTTAAAAGATGCCTCTATTGACAGTTAACCTCCTAGAATTGGTCGCTGGTTGACCAGAAAAACAACTCTCTCAACTGATTTTTTTAGAAAAAAGTTGTAAAATATGCAATTAGAAAATAGGTAGTATATAATGGTATCTCATATCTATAAGTATATATTTATTTGTAACATATTTTACAATTTGTAATTATCTATAGCAGTGTGAATTAGGAAGTACATAGCTCATTTTGTAGGTATTCATAATTTACTCTGCTCCACTTAGCTTTTTGTGTCAAAATATTGTTGTTTTACATTTGTGTTTTAATTTGTTAGATAAATACATATAACTTTCATTACCATTGCCAAGATTAATGATATTCATTTATAATTTAAAATATAATGTAAATGCAAAGGCAAGGTTGGTAATCATTATTATGCTGTTCATCATTTTTCTATAGTCTTTCATCTCCATTAAACGTTTTGTCTCAGAATGTGTTAATGTGATTCACATTTATACAGGTAGTACTTAAAGAGATTAAAAATGGAAAGAACAGTTGTTAATTATGAGGTGAACTTCTGTTCCCTCTCTACCAAAGTGGAATATATATTAATTGCCATCACTCTGAATTTCATATTGGCATATACTTGTTAATCTTAGAATGTTATTTTGCTTCATTCAGGCCTATTATTTTTTTATACTAATTACTTCAAATGGTGCAAAAACCCATACCCAGGTATTACTCTTTGTCCAGGTATGAAACACCAGAGATGGTAGAGGAGGAGGTAGATCTTGGAGCAGCCACCCCTATCGATCCATCCGAGCACGTCGTGTTACTTCAGGGGTCCAGCTACACCATGGTATCCAGGCGAGGGGAGCCAGTGAAGATCGTAGCTCGTGAGTCGGACGTGTTTGTCATGGACGGCCATCGAGCATGGGATGAAGGTGCCGCATTGGTGGGCCCAGAGGGTGTTGCAGCAGCCGGAGCGACTGCAGAGACAGCCACTGCTCCCACAACAGTTGTTGTTCCCAGTGATAGCACTCGTTATATTGTGCCCTGTTTTCGTAGCGAGTATGGAAATGTGACCTTTGTGCGTGTGCTTAATGGTAAAGTGAAAGAAAGTAGCAAGTTAGGGCATCCTAATGTGGACTCTGAGGTAAAAAAGTCTAATTCTTCGTCAGAGAATGGGTGTGTGGCTTCGAGTGAAGGGGAGAGTGCGTCAGTGGAGGTGGTTATAAAGAAGGAGGTTGTGGAGGAGGAGGAGGAGGTAGAGACTGAGAAGATGGCTGGGCAAGACGAAGAGGAGCAGAGGCTAGTGGCTGGGGACAGAGTGAAGGAGGAGGAGGAAGGTGATGTTACGGGGGAGAGTGGTGGGGATGATTCCTTGAAGTCATCAGCTTTAGAAAGGTTGAACTGTGAGCGGAAGAGGCGGACTAATAAGAACAGTAGTGATACACTGTGCATAAAGAAGGAGTCTGGGATTGAGGACGCGACAAGTAAGGATGAAGACAGTGTTGACACCCTCAAGTCGGAGGTTATGGAGGACAAGTCGGAGGAAGAGGCAGCTGTGAAAGTGGTTGGGAATGGTCTTTCTGGTGGTGAAGAGGAGAATGATGGCTGCAGCCTTGTGAATGGGGAGAAGGAGCACGGGGATAGCGAGGAAGACTCGGATGCACAAAAGAAGTCGACGACAATGTCACCTCAGAACCCTACACTGAAAATAAGAGATCCTGCAGGAACTCTAAAGAGAAGACGTTTGGAGGACTATGAGGATGAGTGCTATTCAAGAGATGAGGGAAGTCTTCTCTTGGTCACAGAGACACAAGAGTCCCTGTCGAGACGATGTCTTTGTCTATCGAACATCTTACGTAACCTCACGTTTGTGCCAGGCAATGAGTCAGAATTTGCTCGTTCCCCTGCTTTTCTTTCTCTTCTTGGCAAATTATTACTTCTACACCATGAACATCCACGTCGTGCTGCTGGTCACCGCCGAAATTACGACCGAGAAGAAGAAAGCTCCACTTCCAACACCTCTGGGATCTTGCCGTCTGGTGCTGACTCGTTGAGCAATGGCACAGGCCGTTCTATTTCAGATCCTTCTGGGGAGTGGTGGTGGGATACACTTCACCAGTTGAGGGAAGATGTGTTGGTGATGGCAGCAAACGTGGCTGGAAGAATCGATCTCACACAATATCCTGAGGAGATTTCTAGGCCGTTACTCGACGGCCTCTTGCATTGGGCGGTGTGTCCCGCGGCATATGGCCAGGATCCCCTGCCCACCGTTCCTCCCTCGTCACCTCTCTCTCCTCAGCGACTGGCCCTTGAGGCATTGTGTAAACTTTGTGTGGCCGACGGCAATGTGGACCTTGTGTTAGCCACTCCCCCTCGAGCACGGCTCTCAAAGCTGTGTGCATCGCTTGCACGGCTCCTGTGCAAGGGGGAAGAACAGGCCTTGAGAGAATTTGCAGTGAATCTGTTGCACTGTTTTGCCGCTGCAGATTCTGGTGTGGCTCGATCAGTGGCCCTGGGCTCCCCTCCCGTTGTGTCCCTACTCGTAGGTTTTGTGGAGCAGGCTGAGGCAAGTGCCTTGGGTGTTGCCAATCAACACGGTATTCAAGCTCTTAGGGATAACCCTGAGGCGATGGGGACCAGCCTCGATATGTTGAGACGTGCAGCTGGCACCCTCCTACACCTTGCCCGCCATCCCGGCAATAGACCTCTTTTCCTGCAGCAAGAGCATCGACTTCTTGCCCTAGTAATGAGCCAGATTCTTGATCAGCATGTTGCAGCAATTATTTCTCGTGTGTTGTACCAGTGTTCACGTACGGATGATGAGTACACCTCCTAACATGAATAGAAACCGGCTTCAGAAATTACCTGCAACCCAGTGAAAAATCAGAGTCCTCAGTGTATCCCTCTCTGTTGGGTGAGCAAGGGGTGAGGGTGGCAGCTCAGAATGCTTGCTTGTGTCCAAACAGACTCAAGGGAAGCTGTGACCTGATGATATACTTACTCGTTTTCTCTTGCTGTCATGTCCTCATGGAGGCTTGGCCAACGGAGGAGGGTTAATCTTGTAATCTTAGGATCTTGCCTCTTGAGAGATTTGAGGGCCATCGGGTATAAGGAATGGCTATTTGCTTTCATGTCCATTCCAATGGAGTACCGGGGGTGTGCATGCATGGGTGTGTGCTTTATTTTGAAATGTATGCCGTGTGTGATTGGTGTGTGGTTGTGTTTATTGTTAGGGAGAATTGGCTCTTCCCTGCCTCATGTCCCTCAAGTACTATCTTCTTTTTTTTAGTACGACAAGATTTTGTATGTACAGACAGAAAATGGAAAAAAATGAAGCATAGGTTTTCCTACTTAGTATTGAGTCATCATTGTTTGTAGACTGGTCTTTTCCCTGTGATTCTTCCTCCACTCATCTACAAACATCCCCACCCCAGGAACCAGAGTGCTTCTTTTCTCCTGTATACACACTGGTTGGTGCCAAAGCACTGCACTTGCCTCGGCTATGGTAAAAGTGGAACAATATGTGTGAATTAAGGCCACAGGAAGGTGTAATTGAGTGTGAGGGCAAGGATTTATATGCCTCACATTATGTGTGTATCGTATGCGTGAGTGTATTTTTTTCTTTTTTCAGCCGTGTACATGCGTGTGGAAAAGTTTTGTTGATGGATAATGGCTAAAAAAATCCTACTGCTGTCCTGTTCATCCATTATTGGATTCAAGATTGTAGGATCATTGAAAATAAGTTTGTACAAAGAGTATATATAGATAGAGAAGATTGGAGCAAGTTGTTAAGTAAATTTAGCATTCAAAGGACAAGATGCTCCGTTAGCAGACTTCAAAAATGAGTGCATGTTAATAAAGGAAACCGAGGTGTAGCATTGGCACACATTATATAAGCAGTTTTATGAAAAAGACATGTAATTAGGTTGTTTGAAAATTTTCTCTTCAAGGAAGGGATTTGCATTTCCAAGAAGGAGTTGGGGTTAAAAAAAAAGCTAAAGCTAAAACATGGTACTTCATTTTAATAATTGCTATTGCAGCTATTCCATGTGCCACAAGAATGGAGCATCTTTGGGACGTCAACCCCAAAGTGTAGCTACAAAAGAACCGGTTACGATAAGCTTGAAAGTTGGGGTGGATGGTTAAAAAAAGCAAATGCGGTTGGTGATAGTCTGCCATTGTGTGGAAGTGATGGGAGATTAAGGGGGGGCAGGGGCGGCAACATTTTACTTTTTACCTTATTGGATGTGTACCCTTTAAATAGAGGGAGAGAAGGTGGCAAGTGGATAGTTAGTCCCGGTGTGCATGCAAAGATTTGGGAAACTGCGTGTATGAATGTGTCTGCGTGGATGTGATTGAGAGGGAAAAGGGGGTGAAGGGGTGGGATTAGGAAGCAAGGCTGATAGGTGGATAGAAAAGATTTTGGCATAATTTATAATCATGCAGTGGCAAAAGAGGGGAATTTACATTACAAAGAGATGCTTTGTTGATAATTATGACTAGAAAATTATTATTTTTTGTACATATGATTTTGTTGGCAGTTGGCAGGTTCCAAGGTGACACAACGTGTTGAGAAATTTTTATGTATACTTGGATGTTATGTTTATTTCTTTTTACCACTGCATAATTTCTTGACCAGATCACCCCTCACCACACTGTTGCTTTCTGATCCACAAATGAGATAAGAAAGGACAGTCAAACCAGAACTGACAAATGACAAACAGAGTTAAATCTGCTATGTTGTCATGTTGATTATTGACTGTTGTATTTATTATTTTTTAATGGTATGTAATTCTTTGTACCCCCAAAGTCTCTCATTTCATATTTTGCAAGTGCTGGTGTGGAAATGTGAATGCAAGTTGCGTTTAGATGAAGTGAGTGGTGAGGTTCTGGAGGTTTGGTATTCCTTCACAAGAGAGGGCTGTTTTATATGCAGCAGGCAGTACAAAAAGAGAAGTCTCTTTGTTTGAACTTGCCCAGTCTCTCCCCCCCTCTTTCTCTCAATCTCCCACAATGATGCCTTTTATGCCCACAGTAACTTCTTCCATTGTTAGAATGTTACCATGTTCAACTGATTTTTGCCAATTTTCTTTGTTTCCTAAAAAAATCACTGTCGCTCGAGGGTTTTGCAGACTTTTGCTGTGAAACATTTGAGTTGCAAGTGGCTCAGTAAGCCCAAGGTTTTGGTAAAAGAAAAGCATGTACCATTTGGCCCATCTCCTTGAAGAAATCTACTCTTGTGCCTCCTTTCCATAAAATTTAAACGTGCAACCACCCAAAAACCTCTTCTGTTGATTGTGTTGTATATTTTATAAGTTGCCAATCCAGTGGTCCCCTGCCCCAACTCGTATTATGAGAGGAAACACCTCCAACTTCCTCTGCCCACCCTTCTAGGTTTACCTTGGTTCTCATTTCATATTTGAATTTACTTGTGCAAATGCTGCTTTATATATGTCTGAATACTGAAAATAAATAAATGTACATAAGGAGTACTAATATGGCACCATTTGTATATCATTTTTCTCTGAACGTGATTTGGTATTTCCAGAAGATTTCCTTTCCAATCAATTGATGAAGTCACATTGCAATATTAAGAGAGTTACACATGTTGTTATTTAAGTATGACTCTTGATGCAGTAAAATAGGAAATGATATAGTGTTGGTGGGGCAGAGGTAAGGTGCTTAACCATTTCAGCTCAATGCTACATAGTTGGGAAAGTGCAAGATATTTGACAGCACAAAAGCCATTCGCCTAGACTGGGATCACACATCCCTCAGTTTTCAGCCTAGTTCTCAAGTCATTTAAGCTACTGAGGTATTTTCTGATTCTGGCTACAGTGATTGTTACTAGCTAAAGCATTCAGCTGAAAATAAAATGATCCTGGTTTGAGTCCTGTCCTAGGCAAATTTTAGCATTGTGAAAATGTTCACATTTGTGTGCAAACCAGCTGGTGATTCTGCTCAAGTTACTGTTGCAGTGTTTCTGACAGTAACTCGGTTGAAGTTGCTCATAATTGAAGTAAATACACTTGTTTTCTTGGGAAGAATTCACATTCGAATGGCAAGTATCCCTGAAGCCAAAAGAACTGTACAAGAAAGACTAATTGGAAATATGTAATGGTAAACATTTTTTTCAACATTACTTGATTAAATATAAGTGCTTATTTGCTCATTTCCATTCTTAATGGCAGTTGTATCCCAAAATCTGACTAACTCCTTGATGCCAAATTAAACCGTTAAATCTATTAAGTCTGAATTTGAATAAATAGTTTATTCCGATAGCTATGAGAGCTACTGGAGTGTCAGCTTTTCAGTTTTATATAATTAATTCAGAATAATTGTTTCTTTGTTTTGAAGAATTTGTAATCATCTAATTCATTTTATGCTAATGGTTTTATTATTTTTCACTTGAAAATGAGAAAGATACCAATTGGATTTTATACTCTGATAAAACAGCACAATTTGAATCTTTGCTAATTTATTTTAGATTTAAAATTAAGATAATTCAACAACTGTAGAAGTTAAAGATATGGGATGGGCATTGAAATGTGCTGGAAGGGTGAAAGCTTTAAATTGCATATTTTTTGGAAAATAATATTTTTTTAATATATAGAGGTATTATTCTGCCTTTTTTTACTTGTAAACTATGGATTTTCCTTACTTTTAAACCTCTTAGTGCTATCTTCTTATGTCTATCTCTTATAAATATGATAAGAGTTAGTGATTTTATCTATGGTTTACCTATGAGCTGATAAATCGGCCCACTGCACTTCTCACCCTAGATGCAAAGACGATATATTAGCCCGTCACACTATGAGTGCTAATCATTGGTAACAAAAACTTATTTTTATTTTTCAATGAATAAATAATGACAGGGGTAGTGTTAATATTAGCATAATGAGCATAGTTTATAATTTTCAAAAAAATTTACCATAAGAAGTACCCCTACAGTACACTTTGTCATGTTAAAATTACTAATGGGCAATGTAAATGGTTAAATTGATGGTACCATAAGTCACATTACACACACCATGCGTCTTACCGCTTACCAGTTTATGGAGTAATATGTGAACCATTGCTTCAAGTGTTTTAATAAATTTTCACCTAACCCACCAGAACATGTACTGATAAAAAATGCAGTGGCCCATTTAAGTCAGTACATAAGCAGATGTACCAGCATTTTTCAATGATTTATTCAGATTTCACCCCCCCCCTTTCCCATTTACAGGAGGTGGGGAGTTTAGGAATGGGAACTTATTATTGTACAATTTTACTCCACTCCGGAAACTGAAATATTAAAAGTGAAAATTTTTGCTTCACAATTACCTTCTTTTGTGAACCACTATCCACATGATCTGGTAAGGTTTTTAACATTGAATGGATTAAATGTAAGTAAATTGTTTTAGGAATTGGAGTATTCTGTTTTATTAAGCAATACTAATTGACATTTTTTGCTGGGAAATTTACAAGCATAATAAAAGGCTAAAATTAAAACTATGTGCTGAAAAGATAATATTCGGTCAATTCAAGATTTTTGCATCTTATTGTAAATTTGAGCATAATATTTAGTTCCATTGAATGTAATAACTTGCCTCAATTTATTACCTAGGTCAGGTTAGCTTGAGATGCATGGTGTCAAACCGTTAGGAAGGGATTTTGAAATATCAGTCACAAGTTGAATTCACGTACCAGTTGACCAGTGTTTCTGTTTGAATTCTTGTACAACACGTACTGGAAAAATTATTCAATGATTTTTTATAAAATATTTTTAGATTTTTTGTATTACAGTTACCACTAAGGCTCTTATAACCACTGATACTGGTATTATAAAATATCTTCGTATTATCCTATTATAGTTTCCCCAATACACAATTTTCTTGCTTAAAATTTAATGGGTTATATTACCCATAAGAAGTGCCATTTTTCATCTTAGAAAATTGCATTTAAGTTAGTTAGTACCTATCGGACATATTCGTTTTATTCTACATCCTTTGCAATTGATTTACTTCATTTTTGTTTTTACTATAATCTGAGATTAAAGTGAAGGACCATGCTAATATGTTTGAATTAAAATTCGGCGAATGAAAAAATAAATGCATGTAAGTATAATACAAGAAAGTTGTGAAAGAAGTTCCCATGGTTGTCACTTTTTTCTATTTTTATGCTTTTTAGTATCAATTGCCTATGCTATTATGAAGGTGCTTACATTTTAAAACAAGCTATATATTTAGTTGCTGGGGTCAACCCTGCCTAGTTATGCTCACAAAATTTGCGTTTTTTTATAATTAAGGAAATATTCTGGCAAAGTGGCAAGAGGTACTCATAATGAAAACAAGTTTTTCAGTGAGATTTTAATCGTAATTTTTCACGAACAAAAAATATAGAAATTATTTTAACTAATTATTCTAGAACCAATACGTGTACGCCTACCAACATACGTTCACCTTTTGTTTTCTTTATGCCTCGTTTGATTGGATAGTGAAGTAGACGCCCGCGGACTTGGTACAAGTTCTGCACGTTAAAGCAGCTACTTCAGGGAAAATCATTCCCTTCTGACCCATCCTTGAACTTCGATAATGAAATTGCTACTACCTAGTTACTAAGAGTTTGTTCAGAAGATTTGGTAATGGCTCTTCTCAAGATTTTTGTGTAAGTAGAGTAATATTTTATTAATAATCTCCCTATGATTCTTGCGAATAATTCAGATTTTTTTCCCATTGTACATTACTTGTCATTATTCTCACTGGTCATTGACTTCGCTATTCTATGATAACAAATCGCCAATGCTTTAGTGCACTTTGGCGTTAAAGAATTCTTGGTAATATATTTGTGAATTGATTTTTGTCATTTTTCAAAATTGGAAGCCTACATTCCCAGAGTATTTCCTAAAAGTCATTGGAGATATTTCGATTAAACATATTAATGTATTTTCTTGGAATTTTAAATGGTATATTATTTGGAGTAGTATTCAAGTTAGCATATATTTCCATTATTTGTGGCCTTCGTTTTTTTTGTAAGCTCTTAATGAATCTTACACAACGTAGTCGTTTGTGGTTGATTTCTTAGTACTACTTACGGTACATACCAACAGAAATTACCAGAATTGATTGGTTGCGTGCATATTGGGCATATTTCCGATGCGAGTGAGTCTGCTACGTCATTTTGCTTGTTAAAAATTGTGTGGATTCTGAATTGCTCCTCACGATAGTTCGTTTTCTCTCTCACCTATGGCCTGAAGTCTGTAGCTGTCTTTCGCTGTGCCCAGTTGCGTCCTAGATGGGATGTCTGTTACTCGTAGCCGAGCGAATTAGCAGGGGCATTCAGGCTAATCCGCGTTCCGCACACTCGTGGTCAATCTCAAGTTTATTTTTTTCATCCTTAAACGAAGCGCTTATAGCGCTCTGACTTACATTCTGTTTCCCCTTATTTTTTATCTTCAACACCTCCCAAAACTCCGAATATTTTAAACACTCACCTTTGACTGGCGGGGAGTGATTTAACACTAATTAGAAAAATTAGTATAATTATTCGTGTATAAATTGAAATTATTTTCTTACGGATTGCATTGTCTTATTTTTTATCAGGTTTATTCCGGAGAACTTTCGTAATGGTTAGCCCTCCAAGTCATTCCATTACTACTATTCTCTTCATATTTTCTCTCGTAGTTGCCCGTTTAATATTAGAAAAATTTGGAAAATTTTAAAATAAGTATTTGTTGGGCTTTCGATGTATTTGAAAAGGACACGTTGGCTAGACATGTTTTTAAAAAATTCCAAAAGTGCAAATTGCAGCCCCGGGCCAGGACCGGCCTTGGCCCGGACACTTCATAAAAGAAGATATGATGCTGTCAAATCGGATGTCGTGTTACCCTAATGTGGTCCCCTCTGTTTTATAGACAATACAGTCTTCAAAGATCCTGTTAATTTGGCCCGCAGGGCTCATCAAGAAGTTGACTCTCCTTGTTTGCTAATATATAGTTTAGCGTTGGCTTGCTTTCTTTAGGTTTATGCACGAATTACAGAGGGTGAATTAATATTACTGAGAGACCTAAACCACGGAATAATGTTGAAAATAGGGAATATGTTACTTAACATCCATCCTCTAGTAAGTTTTCACTGAATATGCCTCAATGATGCTCCCGCGCGATATCTTTGGCAGTTTGCTTAATTTCGGTCTCACGAAATACATTAATTTTTCTGAGCAACTATACACAGTGGATAAAGTTCTTATTCAAAGAGGAACCCGGAAAACCACAGTACATATATACCTACAGTGAAACCTTTCTTGGCGACCACCTCCGAAAACGACAAATATTTACAGGCACCGATTAATTTTCCATTAGACAAAACGTAAATTGAACCTCCATTACATGTCTACGTGACCGCGGCCAGGCCAAATTGTACCTGCAATAGGCGATGAAATGTGTATGTACTTGAAAAATTGTGCATTTTTAAGTATGGGCGAACGTGATGAGCCACTGTCTAAATTGCTTCTGTTATAAATTTTTCGCTTCTGCCGTCCAAGGTTCAAATGTTCAACGTTCAAATGTTCTCACGGGAAAGTTAATAAAATCACCAATAGTTGACAAGTTTGAAAGAAGTGAAGAAGTGTGCCGCGCTGGTTTGGTCATGTCGAGTGAATGAATGGAAATCGATTCAGAAAATAGATAAATGAGAGAGAAGAAGATGGCCTGAGAAATAAGGGAGCGATCGAGAAAGTAATAGGTGAATGGGTTGGGACTCTCACGGGAAGGAATGTTTTAGTCCCAGGAACAGTATGAAGAAAATGTATGAAACTCTGTGTGAATGTGAGAGGCGATAGAGGAATGCTAGGATATGTATATTTACAGTATGGAAGCAATTAGTAAAAGGCATTAAGTTTCTTGTTAAAGCATAAAAATCAGTCTTTTTTTCATTTTAACAATCCCAAAAGGGAATGGCTCGAAGAGTATGTGTGAATCTAAAGATTAAGTTACTGTTGAAGCCGCTTCAAAAACGGAATTTAGAGCCAAAATTTCAAATGTTCAACGCATAAATATCAAATACCAAGTGTCGGAGTGGTTGTACCTGAGTCCCCCTGCATGTTCCAGTATTTATAGTGGAAGGATGTCAGAACGTAGAATTCTTCTGCAGGTGCTGATGACGTGGCTAATAGGGCCATTTCAAAGACAATACACTTTTCAGAACCAACGTTTTACTTGTTACCTCGTGACTTATTTCACCAAGATTAGGCAATGCCTATGGCGCAATAATTGATAATAGCTTTTTTCAGGGTTATGAAATTATCGCTACTCATTACGTGATTTTCCTCTCCAGTGTAGTTTTTATCATGGATATTGCCACTCATTGTCAGCTCCAATGATTCGTGGTAGCGTCTGGAATCTCGCCGCGCGCACTCTTCGCCCGAAATCTGAGCTTTGATAGCCATGGTACTAATATATTAGTATATATATATATATACATATATTAGTATATATAAATATATTAGTATATATATATATATCATCATCAGTATTTCAATCCTAAGATTGGTTTACT
>LYUA01002286.1:165513-177565 GCA_002093875.1 Calopteryx splendens | reverse complement strand
AGAGATTAGGCATGTTGGACGGAATGAAGGGAGGCAGAAAGTATGGAGAGATGAAGAAAGTGTTTCTTTATAACTGCGTCCATCAGAGACCTACCTTTGCCGGTAGACTACCAATAAGGTCGTGCAGATATTAAAGTCTACTATGAGTTATTACCATCCCTGAAAAAACCGAAGCGCTTAATTTGAATTTAACTGTAGAAATCACATCATTTATTCCAGTTTCATATAATGCTATATTCCATTTATATCCCCTCGCAGTTAGTTCCACCTTCCCACCAATTGATCCATGAATGGTTTTCACTGCACGATCTTCGTCAAATTAATGTGCATTCGATTGTCTTCAATTAATTTGAATTGATAATCCATTGAATGGTTGCATAATTCTATGAAACATATTACAATACTGTGAGAAATATAAATACATTGCGTTTCTATGTGCGCATTGACAAAATCTTAACGTACTATTATAACAAATAAAAGAATGCCTATATCCTGCGCATACATTTCATAGTATAAATTATTTGAATTCGAATAGAAACACCTTATTGGAGAATTTTACAGCAGCGTTAGTAAAATTTACAATGCTCCGAAATAATGATTGACCAATGAATTATTTTGCATGAATAATTGTAATTGAATATTACATGGGCGTTAATTCAATTTATACGATAAAATAATTAATATTTTAATTAGTTTCCGGTTTTCATTGAGAGAAATATGTTCTTCTGTCTGTATCTTCTCATTACAGTTTTGAGATTCAATTTAGTTATTATTTGGATAATCACCAGATTAATAATGCTACGATTTTCATTATTAAACTTAAAAAAACTGTTTCCCATCAGTATCTATGTCAGTTAACTCCATCAAACATTTTGTATTCAGATTATAGTGATCGGGGCTATAATCATACGATTCCCATTGCATCATGGGTACTTATAGAAATCGTGGATATGACTTAATTAATTAAGCAGAGAAAAAAATTTAGACAGAAAGTGGGATTAACATAAATTGTAAAATTATTTTCATTTTGCTGAATAATTTGCTATTTTCATTTCCTTATCGTCAGGCGTGGTAGTCCAGTGGGTAGAGCGGATGACACGGGTTCGATTCCGGAGGAATCCTCTAACCACTCTCAGCTTCACCCAAGCTGTGTACCAATTTTCGGGTATCAGGTCATCCTGGGAAATCACAGGCAAACCAATGAGGAAGTCACGAATACCTAATTATTGCTTTGTATTCATGTACTAATAATCGTAGTTTGTGTCACCTTTTTTGTCAGATAATTGATGTGATTAAAAAAATATAGTAACACACAACGAGAGTAATAAGCACTTTGGTAATGAACTCCATGGGCGAACGTAAATAATGTTACTGGAATGAAATGTTCGCCTATGCATCTACACTGAACTTTTAAGGTCCCCGAATGTAAGGTAAGAGCACTGCCCTGTTCGCATATTACAGTTACTTAAGGAACTAATTGAGAAGCAAGGTAATTAAATTGTTACTATGGAAATAAATTTTACCAAAAGTTAGTAGAGTATCTTCATTTCAACAACCATTCTGCGCACACAATCCGATGAAGAAATAAATATCGATTGCGGCTCAATAAGAGTGGATTTGAACAATAAGCACAAACTCTTGAGCCTAGTACTTATAAAGAATTACCTCCTAGGCTATTTTAGTGCCATTATTGTCTCCCAAATGTTGAGGAAAACATAACAATTTAATCTATCTATTCCACAAGTTCTCTTATTCACTTCTCTTGCGCCGAATGGACTTCGCAACGTCATTTGAGTAAATAATCCCTTCTCGGTCTTCTCGGTTTATCACAAGTTCGCTTCTGTGGTCCATGGTGGTTGTATCAAATACGGGAGTCGAAGTCTCTACTCTCAATTGCTGGGTACCTAATTGTACGATGCTAGCTCCGCTCGTGCGCAAAAATCAATGAATATTTCGCGCGCAATCGTTGATGTATCTTTTTTAGGTATTTCTTTCCTTAAGGTATTACTGAGTTCATATTATAGGAGTCACTAACATTTAACTTCAAAATTGGTAATTATATCGAACAAATTAATATTAACAAGATAAAATGCTGAAAACCGATTGATTGTTCGAGCTGGTTTTGTGGGAAACATCTCTAATCTCTGGACCGCTCAAATATTTTACCAGCCTCCCTACTCATCCCCGTCCCCAAGGATTGTACCACGACGCCAGGAAGGGCTTGCGTGTTCTGATGATTCCTAGAGCTATATGAGCGGGTGGGCGCAATGCAAATTGCTCCTGATAGGGTCAACCATAGGTCGAAGGGTAAGAGGCAGACGGAAGATAGTCCACACAGGGTCTGTTCCTCAGTAAGGCGGCTGCAAAGGCGTCTGACCCCAGATGGTGTCACGCTAAAATTACTTCTGAGTGAGGCAAAGGGGAAACGCCTCAGATATTTATCCCATGAAACTATTATGAATACAGGAACGTGTTAGGGGAAGTAGTAAAGATAGAGCAAGTGAGCAGTAGAATAAAATGAGTGTAGTTAAAAGCAGAACCAATAAAATTAGCTCTTGTTCAGGCTCACATGCCAACAAGTAATTATAAGGAGGCGGGAGTATACAGTGTATACGATCAACTACTTAGATGGAAATGCAGTGTTGGGCAAAGGGTGCGATGGGAGTGGGGTACTAAGGTTACGGCTTAAAAACAAGTAATTGACGTGGGTAAAAAAACAATAGAATTTTGCATGAGCAAGGGCTTCATTATAACTACAGCCAGATTTAAACACCACGAAGTGCTTTAAGTAGGCAATTACTTGCTTAAAATTCCGAGGATACAGGGAGGTAGTAGTTAGATTATATTACAGGAAGGCATAGATTTAGGAAAAACTTCATATGCACATTCTCACACTCACTCTGGGAGTGGTTGCGGATTCAGATGTTGACTTAGTGCTCATAAAGTGTAGTGTCGAAATCAGAACGAAGGATATATAATTAGGATTGGGAAATGGAATGTAAAAACTTTAACCGTGGCAAAAAAGGAGATACAAAAATACTCGTACGTAGTAGATAAAATTCTGAGTGTGGACAAGGGGGTAAAGCAGAAGAAAGCTGTGAATACCTATCTCAAATGAAGGGGGACGGTTGGTGTCCTGCGGGTTTGGCTAGTGTAGCAGTACTCCCTAGTCCAGCCTAGTACAGTCCCTAGGTCCATCTAAAACCTACCCTCAACAATATGCTAACGCTAATCAATTCAATCTTGTCATTATCACACTGCTAAGTGTAAATATTTATCCCATAATTTATGCCTAGTTTTCCATAAAATGTTTCCCTTTTAATTAATTCGAATTTTTGTGGAATTAAGTATACTGAATTTGTGGAAATCCTTCATTGTGTCTAAAACACTCATGTGTGCACAAAACTGTCATTCCTTGTTGGTAATCGACCAAATTTAGGTTAATAAGTTCCGTGTATAGCTTATCTTTGGGATTTAAGTTATTAATTTGAATAGAATAACATCATCGCTCTCTCCTATTTACTTATTTCTAAAAATTCATAATTACTACTCTTTTGTATTTGATACGCACTCCTTTATTTCTTAGTCTTCATTAGTTCCTTTTTTAGTAAGCTTCTGTTACGGTTTACAACACAACTTACTTACATACTCGCTAACCCAAACCATTATGCCTGATAAACCTTCTTGTGAGCCAGCTATTGATAAATATTACCTTTTGCGTCACAAACGACAAGAACGCAGTATGATAATGTGTATAAAGGAGCCAGTCATGGAATAGGGATCAAACATAGAATCTTAGTTCTTTCCCTTTAAAATTTTATAAGTGTTTCCTGTGCTTTCATCGCTGTCATTGTATTACTACTTCTGAATGTATTGGAATTAAGAGATGGCAGGGATGGAGATTTTATGTTACCAAACTAACTTGAAACTCTTGTACGTTTCGTCAGCAAACCGTATAGATACTGAATGTCATAAAGGTGAATACAAAGCAACAGATGATAAAAAAGGTATACAACAAAAAATCATAATCTATGCTGTTAAAGAACTGGAAAGAAAAATATTCTGATTGAATAAAAACAAAAGAAAGTTGACAAAGACATTTATTTAGAATTATTTAATTAACTCCATGTTATGAATATGATCCTAAAAAACTAAGTCTTTATGACATATAATTATTGAGTGTAGCAGAGATGATTAAATAGCACACAAAACGGAAGGCAATAACTAAAGGGTAAGAAATGATCAGATCCGTCATGCATAGATACAAAGGAAATTCAAAACAATATAATGAGAGGTTCATGCAAAGGAAGGTTCGCCATCCTTTGAATATAGCGTTCTAACTGATGTCTTCAGGTTTTTCTTGGTGTGGCAATTACTGTGAAAAACTAAGGTTCTCGTTCGGTAACGAAGGAGAAGAGATATGCAAATTTGATGAGGAAAGAAATGAGTACTCGGAGAGGAGTGATAGGCCACATTTCTGAAAGACACAGAGAACTAAGTCAAAGCGACGAAGAGCGTCTGGGACGTCGAGAAGGCGGGAGGAGCAATCTGCGCGGGTTTGCATGTGAAATGTATCCCCAAGGGAAGCACGTCACGCAGAGCATCAAGTTATCCCACCCCAGTAGACATGTTCATTAATTAAATCTCTATCAGTAAACTGCCGCTGTTGCGTACAAATTGTGATAAAATTCATCCTTCCCAATGGATGTGTTCCGGTGTTGAGTACCTGTGTATTTTTTTGCTAATGTTTTCTAACTGAAACGCATTAGAGAATGGTGAGATCGGCAATAGTTATGGGAGGTAGGAGAGGGAGCATATTGGAGAATACAGGAGGAAGGTCTCGTCGGAAGGGGATGTTTTGACTGACTGATAGATGTCTGTTGTCTTGGAAACGAAGTAATGAGACGGAAAGACAGATTGAGAAAGCGTCCAAGATTCTACGTTATCAATAAACAGTTGATTGCGGCCAATTTTTATTAATAATGTCGGCTTCTTTCTATACAATAAAACCGAGTAAGAAGTGGTGTTTTCGTTTTTGTGCCATTTAGCTAATAAGTAGTCACCATTTAAAGTAAGTTTCCATTAATTTACTAAATATTATTAAATACTTATCCTTTTTAAGTATTCTCTATGGAAATAATTTCATTTGTTGTTGACAGGTTTATTTGATAACATGTAGGTATATTTCACATATACACTTTTTAACATAAGATATTCGTGTTACCATCCTTTTATTTAGTGTACCTAACAGAAATATCTACGTGATTATAGATTTTCGGGAGAAAAAATAATAGTTAGCGCAATACAGTTTTCATATAATAACTAGAAACAGAAATAGAGTTCCTTCCAGCGAATAAAAATTTCTTCCTAGGAAATCTGCGAACAAACTCCAAAATGTTTGTGTTTAGCCAGGAAAACAAAAGAGAAAAAAAACTATGTTTTTGTCTAATGTCTCCATATTTTAAAGAAGGGTTAAATTTACAGAAAATGCTTTCTGAATGAACATGTTTTGCAATTCGGGGACGGAATTTACTGTCATATCGATCACTTAAATTTGCTGGTCAATATGCATGTATATTCTCATAAACGAAACACTCTTGCTATTCCCTACCTACACTTCTACGAACATACGGCAGTTATTTTATATTGACTTCATTAGTTTTGAATTTGAATGAAAATGATTTTAATGTTGTCAAATGTTTACTCGAAAGAGAAACAGAGTTTATTGAAATTGAAATACCTAATGATTAATAATTTGATACCACCACACAAACCAATGTGGCAGTTTGCCTGGTTGAGTGGATCTAGAATGTATATTTTACCCTTTGAATGTAGAGATAACTTACTATTTTTAGAATTACGTTTTATTAAAAATATCAGCCAATTACTACATATAATATCACCTTCTCACTATGACATGAGAGACTAGACCAATCCAGAGTAGCTGCTAATGTGGACGTTCAATGAAAATAACCGCGTGCAATAATCAGTAAAGGCTCCTTTAAGAAACGCTGGTCTTCTCCTCTCCAGTTATTTCATCGAATGCATATGATGTATTTTTTCAGGTTCAATAAGTCACAAATTTTGTACTTTTAAACAAGTTCCTAGACTGAATTCTGAGTTTGTAGTGCAGGTGGGAAAGGTTATTAGGATAATAAGGAAATATTATCTAGGTCAGGCGAGCCTATGAGCTCCTTTCCCTCTCTCAGGTAGCAGGGTAGCAAGGTAGCAGAGGACATTATGATGGGTACAGTAACCAGAAAGGAGAAAGTGAAATATTCAGCAATTCAAACGCGGGGAAATTAAAGAAAGTGATCACGGACACATAAATAGAGGGCTCACAAGAACAAGTAAATTAATAGCAAGAGGGAGAATGTGAAATGAGGTTTAATGTAGAGAGGGGGAGGCAGCAGAGAGAGAGAACGAGGGATGGAGTGCAGCATGTTGGCCGAGGGGCGTACTGGAAGGGCAGAGGGGGCGCTGTGGAAGCGGCGGGGGTGGGTTGAGCTGCGGAGGGGAAGTGTTTTAGACGGCATCGGAAGACAAATTGATCCATGGCGCTCAGAGGGAAGAAAAGGGGTGCGGAGAGGAGGCGGGAGGGGGGGAGGGGACAGGGGATGGGCGTGATAGTCGCGTTGTGATGAAGGGATAGGTATGGGAGTGGAGAGAAGGAATGGCACTTGTATGTGGGATGGGAAGGCGGGGGGAGGAGTGGAGAAGGTAGAGCGGAGCTACGAATGCCAGGAAATGATTCGGGAGTAATGGAGATGTGGTGTGGATGAGGACTTTTTGCCAAACCGAACCCTTGATTGATCACCGTGTTTTTAAATAGGCTTTGAACTCACCGTAAGGCGTGGGAGGAGGTAACTATTTGATCATATTGTGAGCGTATCTCGCTAGATCAGGAGGAAAAAGGTTGAGTAGATTTAGGTACAGAAGACGGGATGGATTTTCCACGGAAATTATGCAAATGTTGTCCCTTATAGAGAAACATTTTTAATGAATTCCATACAGCATATTTTAAAATCATTTCGTTTATATTTTCATGAATGAATCATAATCCTCCATCTGAAAGGATATATTCTTGCTGCGATCGGTGAAGAGAAAGCAAGAGTATGCATTGGATAATACGAAATGAGGATATGTTATAAGAAGCCAAAGATTACAGGAGTTCCTCTTAGATAATATAAGATAGGATCTCCACGCCCAATTAGGGCGTCTCAGAAGATACAATCCAAAATTTAAGGAGACGGATAAAAAACCTTTCCTCTTTCTTTCCACCCAACGACTGTGCACAATTTACTAATGAGTCGAAGACACAGGCACCGATAGCAATTCACAAATACTGGGGCGTCCTCTTTCCAATGGTATTTGTAGTATCCGCCAATTAAATTAGGTGATTATTTGAAGTATTATGAAAACACGTTTTATTAAAAAAAAATGTACTGTGCTGGTGGGTGTTTAACCACTATCAAAAGAAGCCGATGGTGAAAGGGTAGATTTTGGGCTATCCTCGAGATTTAGGTAATCCGTATCTTCATGGGAAGTGGATGTTTTTCTTTGCAGTTTAAACTTCCATTAGTTTATAATATTTTCATTATCAAATGGACAGTTTTCAACGTCACTCATTAAGACCAAAATATATATTATTTTTCTCTCCTACGCCATTTTACCTATTATTCTTCTTTTTGCCATTGCCTCCAACAGCCAAAATTCATTTAATCCATTTCGATCCCCAGTTTCTTGGCTTTTTATGCCAGGTATGAATCATGCTAGTCCTCTTCTTTGTCTATATTTCTCCACAAACACCCATGGAAATAGGCACAGGTTTCCTATTTCCATGGGAGTCCAAATACCTAGCCCCGTGTTCCATTTTGCTGGTCCTCAATGCGAAGAAACGTGTTCGTGGAAAGCGTTTTACATCATCGGAAGTAATAGATGATTATGAGGCGATTCCTCGATAAGTGCCAATAGAAAAATGACTTCCAGCATCTGTTTGAAGACTGGAAAAATAGGTTAGACTAGGTCCATTGCATCATGTACCATCAAAATTTGGATGATGGTTAAACGGTGTGTTATAAAAAAAGTGTGATCATTCTGTATTGAACAATGCAGAATGAACATTCATTTCGCTGGTTACATATTCTTTTAGATGTTTGGCAAAGAGAGGTTCCTGTTTCTTGTTTTTGGCACATGGAATTTTTCGTGTATAATAAGGAAATATTTTAATTCGCCTGCTTACTTGGTTTTGTCCACTTTCACATCCTTGAAAATGACTTTGTTAATAACCAATACCTGGATCGCTGATATTAACGAGGATTCTACGTATTTTTTCTTTCTTTGATTAAAAGGATACAGTGAGTTTACTAGGAATAACTCGGATTCGAATTATTATGCTAATTAACTGCGCCAGCTAAATTTCTAGGAACAATGTGGGTGGGTGAAAAGTTTTAAATTATCAGGTTAAAAAAGGGATCACTCTGAAGTCATGCCTATTCATTGTATGGACACGTGGTTGACCGAGAAAGTCATGAGTGAATGTAATATAAGATACTCTCAACACAAGAAACATTTAGTCTCACGAATGAAAGGGAATTTGCTAAATTGTATATGGATGTGGCAAGGGTAAAATAAGTGTGCTATAACAGGGCAGTATAGAGGAAATCATTAAGAGGGAGTGTTACTTTGAAATAACTTAATAATGCTCTTCTTATTTCCGTACCCCGAAAGGGAATGGAGTAAAGGGTATGTGTGCACATGTGTTTACGCATTAGTGATAATAAAGTTCTGCACAGATTTTTATCTAACTTTCGCGTAGGTGTTGTTAGGAACAATTTAGCACACGATTAAGTTTGTACTCATATTGAGGAAAATTATTTAAGCCTTTATTACCCACTGCTTTTATCCGAGTAATTAAACCGTCTTCCTTAAATAAAATTTACATTATTCGGTAAGTTCTCAGCTACTCGACAATAGTAAATAGTATGATTTTTACGTAACTATAAACGCTTACTATAAGAGTGTGGCCATAAAAGAACTATTAAGTAAGTGTGGCGTAGTCCTAAGTATCATTATTAGTAATCTACCTTAACCGGTGGATTACCAATAATAATACACGTTTCTACCCCGCTGTTTTTTAAAACCAGCGAAATATACAATTTAAAAAAAGAACCATGGAATTGTCGCTAGAGCCTTATATAATGTTAGAATTTTATCTGATATAAAAACACGTTCTTCTATTGTACTATCATAGGCTACATGTACCCATATATCCTCCCTCATGCGTTTAAAATCATCAAATCGCCGTTCTTTTTTTTTCGTTTATATTGACTCGTTGTCATTCAGGAGACGAAAAATTCCCTCTAACATCGAAGTGGTGGCATCAAAATCTTGCAGAGCAGCCTTGGTCTAATGGCCAGGGGATGATGGTCCTTAGCACATCGTTGATAAGGAGGGCTGTCAGCCTCCGGGGGCCACGGTCACGCCATGACAGTCAATGGCTCCCGTGCCCCAAGCGGCCCCCTTGGAGCCCCCCCACCCGCCAAACCCTCCCCCCCCCTCCACGCACCCGACTCTCGCCACGTATCCTCGATGAATCCTAGGGAGGACGGAATGCAAAACGCGGAGGTCCTGCCGGGGTCACGAGGCGAGGACGTTGAGGGGGGGGGACGGGTTGTTCGGGGATGGGTGGAGGGGGATGAAGAGACACCGCCCCGCTTGGCCGGAGAGACAGCAGCGTCACGGAGTGAGCGCTAAGTAGAGTTGCGTTACGGAGACGTGATGAGAACGCACAACACATTTTTGAAGGATTAGTGCTCTAGTGGGGATGTGGAAGACGTGGAAATAGCATTACTCATGGATTTCGAGTATTTGCCGGGGTGACATATTTTTCACCCTTTGGAGATACTTTGAGGAAAAAATATCTCCTATCTTATTTCTATCATTTTCTTGGATTATAACCCTAGTTCTGTGAATAATATTCGTAATGCAACGCTCCTGATCCTCCCAGATGAAGTATCCTCTTTTCCAGTGTCTTAGAGGAAATGCGCTCTCCGAAGATGTCTGACGGGAAACGCGCATGAAGTGGCCTAGTTACGCTTCGCTACTTGCGCTACTTACGCTTCGCCACTACGCCATCATGATGCATCATCGTTGATGTAATTTTAATAAGAGTGGTTATCTTCTCTTTTTTCATCAAGGTGTAGGTAAAATATTTTCAAACCATTCCGTCCCTACTACTAGCACAAGAACAGAGCAAAAATCAATAAAGGAAGGGCATAAACATTTTTAAGCATACCTATCGAAGCATGTAATTTTATCCATGCGAATAATTAAAGGAAAATGTAATTTTGTTCCTCAAGATTTACATGGCGTCACACCTAATGAGGTCGTTCGAATTGGCACGAAATCTCAACTTGGTTCTCGAATTCAGTCGATGGACCCAAAAATATTTTTTAGCAAATACATTTTCTTCTGCGGTCATCCGTTCATTACTCCAAAACGAAAACGAAAATACCCAATCGTCCCCGACCAGTCTGTTATAATTTACTACACCATCGGGCTCAGCACAGCTAATGACACGGCAAGATAGAGACCGTAAGCACGTTGGCGGTTGGATGGAAAAGCTTGTAACGCAACGATTATAGGCCCAGCCCTCTCAGTGAAATGGTTATACGCTTTGAAGTTCAGCCACCTACGACTCAGAAACAGGTTACAGATTGAAGATCGGAAAAATACGGATATTTTTGTATTTTATACTAAATCAGTTAAGGCGTTTAAAAGGTTGTGAACGACGACATTGCAAAGCTGCATTGATATAATGAGCACATCTTCTAATCCGGTTATTACAAAGTAAAGGTTTATTTAATAACGCTCATTACCATAGACCCCTGTGGCGCTTCCCAGGATAGGTATGACGTGGCTGAAATTACCTAGAATTTTACTGGCGGTAGTAACTCCCTGATAATAGTTGCCACATAATCCAAGGTTTTAAGCATAGGAAAGGTACCTAAGGTCCGAAGGACATTAAAGCGGATATGTATATAGGCATGTTAGCCCTGTGGGGAGGGTCGGTTAAGTGATGGTGCCATAGGTATTAGGCGCACTCTCGAGGAATGAAACATACGCCACCTCCATTATCGTTCTATGATTTCGTACTCTATTACTCATAATTTTTTGGGGTTGGCATTAATATCACCAAAAGAATGTATTCTGATTTAAATCCCTTCTCATTAATGCAAAAACCATGACACTCATCCATGAGACATTCTGCGTAGCTCTAAACTCTTCCATTTTCGACGTTAATTAGTTGATTATTTTTCAGCATAGTTGCCTATAATTCTTAAATCCTATTTCTCAGACACGTGGAAGTTCCTTCAATGCATACAAACCCGATTGATTGGCTTATTCACGCATTCATTCATTATTTATCTCATTTCCTTTCATTCCCATCAATAGCCTTAGTTCCTCATTTATTCTTATTATCTTTGTTCCAGAAAATTCTCTCACCTTTAACTTTTACCGACAGTTCTTCTATTCCTTCTTCATTCCGTCTTGTAGTAATATCTTCTGATGTGTATTTTTTGTAACTATTTCTTATATTTACCATTCTTACATTTTCTCTCTCAGGTGCTCTTTTTTTTCTTTGTTTCAAGGAATTTTCTTTGCATTTCCCATCCCCGTATCATCACTTAGAATTTTTTCAATTGAGTTTTGGAACCGAGAAAACCATGATTGATTATATTGTCAAAGAGTTTCTCAAGACGAGGATACAAAAGAGGTTGCATACATCAATGTATGAATTTGACTGGTGAAATAAGTATGAAAGGGCATTATAAAAGGTAGTATTGAACGAATTAATGAAAGGGAATACGTTTTCTGAAATAACAAAATCAGACTTGTTAGTTTCCAAAATCCAGAAAAGAAACGGTGTGAAAGGCATGCATGCAAGCATGTACCTACTTATTACTTTTCGGGTGGTTAAAGCCACCATAAATAATCAATAGAAAACAGGTTTCAATGGCCAATATTATTGGGGAAGGTGGAAAAAGGA
>LYUA01002286.1:99792-110689 GCA_002093875.1 Calopteryx splendens | reverse complement strand
AAGATGATGTAGTGACATCGAAACTAGTCGGAATTAAATTTTTATGAAGTGGATAATTGCAAAGTGTCTGTGTTTCTGTTATAACGCACAACAGTTCAACAATTCTTCAGCTCCTTATACTTTTCAATCCGTCCAACATGCCTTTTCCTTTCCTCCCTCTGCCACGCTTATCAAACCATCCCATCTATCGCAGTTTCCATTATGCAATTGTCTTTCAATACGCCCTGATTCCATTCTTCCTGCCTTCCTTGAATTTCTCCCAACAAACTTTTCTCCTCCCTTACCGCACGTACTTCATATTTCTTCTTTTTTTTCTCTTTGCCATTTCAAATGTTTCATCCTCCGCTACATTTCAAATTCCTGTTTTCTACGCTTATCCTCCTACCTCAAAGACTAAGTATCCGAGCCAAGCAAATCTACGCTCAAAATTTGAGTTTTCACAATCTCTCCTATGCATATTTGCTCAAATAACTTGAAAATGCTTATTTCCTTAACGTAGTGCTTTTTCTAATGAGCAAACTACTTTGCCCATCTTCGTCCAAAAAAATTGTCGGTAGGTGAACTGTTCTATCATCTCTTGTTCTTCCTTCCTATTTTAATGTCCCTTTTCTTGAGAACTTCATGACCTTTTTATTGTGTTAGATTCTCATCTCACGCCTATCAGACTGTATTGCGCTCAGGAATGATTGAGATCATTTGGCGGATTGACTAACTATAGCTCGACCTTCTGAAAACGTGAATTGTAGAGTTGCCTACCTGCGTTTATTTATGCACCTAGCTCTTTCCATGTCTCCCTAAGCATTATCCTCCGAATATACCTGCGTAGAAAATCACAGGTGATGATAGAAAGCCCTCTTTTGCCTCCCTCCTATTATTCACTGTTCATCCCGATATTCTAGGCTCTGCCCGTAATTACCAATCCAGTCTGAGAAACGTTCAGGTTTCGGATAAGTCGCCTCTCTCTGCAGTGGAGTATACGCCTTCCTCATAAGATAGGTGGAACTATATGAGATATTTCCCACTGAATATCGTGAATGCCATTCATCGCAGCCATGCCAGTCATATAAACGAAAAATAAAGATCTTATTTATTCTAAAATTTGTATTAATCGAAAAAAATAAACTTATTTTTCGCTTTCTTGTCAATCCGTGCCTTTTTCAGAAAGTCGGCAATTTCGATGTAGTTTTTTATGTATAATTTTAGTGCTCACTCCATACTTTGCCTCGCGTTGCGTAAAATTGTGTACTGTTCGTGCTATCCAGAAAATAATAATTTTTGGAATATAGTTGTGGTTCAACATCAGGGATAACCCTCCCATGGCACCCATTATCTTGACCCCGAACATTTTATAAAGCAGCATTATCATTCATAAAGCAGATTTATCTGCTTTAGTGACATTCGAAGCACCAGTATTCCATTCTTAATTAATGGTTTTGAAGTACGACTTTTCATCTAAACTAGCATCAATTCCTTTCTTGCTTCGCAGCTAATTTTGTGGCCACTGTACCTCAAAGTGCAGAATGTGTTTTGTTGCCTTCTCTGGATTCCGCTTTCTTTGTTCATAACGAATTGGGAAGCACAATCCACGTCTGTGGGCACCACTATTATATTCCAATGACCCTATATGAGTTCACTTAATGCTCTTTTCATGGCTGCAATTCCCAGTCGCCAACAAAGTATACGGTGAATTCGCTACGTTTGACGTTCCAAACCAATAAAGGTAATGTATGGCAAGGACTAAAAGTTAAAATCGTTGCGTGCATAGTATTCCCAGTATTCTGTGAGGTCAATCCTGATGCATATATACACGATGGTTATGATACTCATTTAAAATTCAACTTTACGTATTTACGGAGATGTCTTTATGTCTAAATATGAAATGATGAATTCAAAGATAAATTAGTTAGTGGTCCATCATTATCTTGTTGGAAAAAATGAATGGAAAATTGTGGAGTAAAATAGTGACTGCCTTCTAACCATTTCAATAAGAGTATTATTTGTGAGACATGGAATCCTTTACATTTTTCTCCATAAAAAAGTTATATATTCCCTTTCTAATGTAAGAATGTAAATGAATATTTTCATTTTCATTTACCACGCCACTGAAATGAAGTTTTTTTATTTCAGTGTTGCTTATAATGAAAAAAAAACTTAATTTCAGTGTCGTTATATATGGTTGTTGCAAAATAAGTTGGAGATAACATTTCACGAACAATAAGAACTTGTCATGAAAGGGACACAAGGCACCTTCCACAAGGCACCTGTGTGTAAGGACACACTGCAACTTCACATAGTTGTTTTTGTTAATACGACCAGGTTTCGCTGTAATAGAGTATCTTTATGTCAAGAGAAGGTCCTGTCTTACGGCAGAACCTGTTCGTACTAATAAAAAACATTTTTATGTGGAATTGTAGTGTGTCCTTTCACGATGAATGAATTCCACAAAGGCAATCCTGAAACGATATCATGTGAAAACCTATGATTTTCAGATAATTTTTGTGGTTAACCTGAGTTTCTTTTACGCTATTTGCAAGCAAGTAGCATTTAAAATTATTATCTCATCACTTATTCATTGTTTTTACTCTTCATTATCAGCTACTGCATAAACAAATTGTAACGTAATTCTGTAGTCCAAATCATACTATGAATCACAAAATATAATTTAATTTTATTGCAGAGGGCGTCCCTTGAATTAACTAAATGAATGATTTGGAGCTTTTAATGGGGAAAAATATAATCCGGTGCTTAGGATGAAGAATGCTGTCAGTAATAACATTATTTATGAGCATTTGATACCACGGTGTTTATATGACTGGCTCATCCATATCTGCCATTGGTCGCGTTTTGAATTTTGTTTGTTAAAGGGACAGAGTGTGCTTCATCAGGGCATGTCTGCGGTCATTTGGAAACTGTGCCGGAGGTACATATTCCTGATGTGTGAGAAAACTTGGAGGTGCTTGTATAACAACGATAATTATCAAGGCTAGATTAACAAATTTTGCATTGGAACTTGCGTATAGGAATATTATTCATTCATTATTATACTCGGGAACACGTGAAGTAAAACATGGCTTCTTAGAACAATATCCAATAATTGATGAATTGTCAGTTCGCAGTCACAAGAATATTGCTATAATTACATCATACTGTATCTATATTTAAAAGGGAATTAAAGTATTGATAATGTGCAATTTCAATAATTCCTTTAAAGAAGGATCAATTAAAAGTTGTTACACATACCGTCATGTACGTAATTGAAGATAAACCAAGAAAATGATTTTAAAGACATTCTTAACCGATCGCCATTCAGCAACTCTTTATGATTTCATCTTTGTGAATGCAATTTTGGCAGTAGTTCAATTGGTTTACATTGCCAAAAAAGTTTTGAAGGTTTCAATGCGGGAAGGATCAACTTCTTTTGCACCTCGTAAACAAAGAAATTCAACGAATCGGTAGGGATGTGATAAGAGAAATGAGAAATATTTTTAAGAACACATGGTCCTCGATATATATGCTCTTCTCTCTAATTTTTCGAGATATCTCAACCAGTTATAGGGCTGTTGAAATGTAATTTACTGCAAGCTTTAGGGTATGACAGTATCTAAAACTATTATGAATCGACACGATGTCATGCTACGTAACTTTGCACTTACTGTATGGAAAGGTAATTCATGAATTATATTAGATTTTGCTCGATTCTGCTATGAAATAAAAAATGGCATTGGACAGAAAATCCTAAACGTCCCACGTGGAAATAAGCATCCCAATATCCAAAACGCAGTTTACTAAACATAAAGTTAGCTAAACCTTTGGAAAATTATCAACTTCAGCTCAATTTATTGAAAAAAATAATAACTTAATGTTTAGTGAAGTGGTTGAAATTATTCACTATGACGTCAATACTATCATGCAATCAATCAAAACGCAGAGATTATTTTCAGCTTGAGATTCAAATACATATATGATATGCATTTATTTCGATTGATTATTGGAGTCCGGTCCGCCTATATTATATTTTGTATTGTCACAAATTTTAAATACATACTAATGTCCATGATATATGACCTTCTTGTGAATTACGACTATGGTCCACCATAGTTGATTAGTGTCATTTGTTGATAACCAATAACCTAACCTGGGCATTTAGGCTTGAATACAATATCAATAAATTCTCATTACCCTTCTGAGCCGCGACCCGGCACCAGTAAAAATTTCCTATTTTTAATTCGTTAATATCCGGAAAACTAAATTTTAATTCAACGAGAAGAAAGAGTTTATGTCATAGAAAAGAGGAAAGAGCTCAAAATTTGGTTCTTTCGTATCTCAGCTTTGTATTTTCCTTCTATACGATCATATAGCGTTAGTAAATTCAATTTAATAAGTAAATCTCGTTTTAAGGGAGTGGGATACCGCACTTAAATGCTTTGAATAAATGTGATGTGTGTATTAACAAATCCTGAATTAATTCAGAGAGAGCTGGTGGTTAGTTACCTATTTGGAAAGCCAAGCACTCTTTCAAGCAGTCATTTTTTTCGTATAGTTTTAAAGCCTGTGCGGTTTTTCAGGCGAAATCTCGGGGATTTTCGGTCATTCTGCAATCTTATAAAAAATATTTTTTTTCTATTCAAGCGGGGGCTGTTAGCAGAGCTTCAAATACTATTCTGTAGGTGTACATGCATTAATCCGAAGAACATCTGAAAACACTTCTCGTTACTGATTTGAGGAGTTTTCTAGTTAGCCATGCTTGGATACCTTAATATACATAATTTATAATAACATATAAAGTATAAAATTGCTGTGCAAAAGGTTTTTTGTTCAATTACTGATTTAATTTTATCGGGATTGGAAAATATAATTTTATATTTTTCAATATAATGCGAAATTTTACTCTCGTTCTCATTCATAATGCCAACAAACAATCGGAGAGGAAATGATATTCTGTTTGCGAAACGAAATAATATGCCATGATCAAAAATGATATGGTTTTCATATTTTTATGTCCACATACAAAGTAAACAATAGCCCGCTTTACAAGGCGCAACGGTACTACCCTTACCGCTTATCCAAACCAATTCTGTACTATAACGTCACAAGAGCCAAACATTGGATTAGGAGCCGTTTACAGTACTATTCTGTGCTATTCATTAACTTACATATTATTCAAGCACAAAGAAAATTTTGTCTGAATAAGTTTCTTTTTTCAAAAGTATGCAGGTACCTACATATAGATGAATTTGGCTTTGCTTAGTCTTCCTCACGTGTACTATCAATGCCTTACACCTCTACTTATGACCCAATGCAACTAGAAATCTGTATCGGTTTCGTACGATTATTTCAAGCTAATGTGGGCTTCGTATAAAATATAGCAATATCTTCAAATACCTTTCATATATCATTTCTTTGATACCCGACTCAATAAATTTTAATAGAAAAATTTTAGGCGTCAAATTGAATGCTGACCAATTCCTTCATAAGCGTATAATGGAAAAGAAAACTTTACACTTGTATTTGAAAAAAAAGAATAGAATAAATATTTATTTTGCTCTGGGACAAGTCGCCTAGAGGAAACAAAAAAATGCAATCCACAAGTTGAGAGCATTTTAAAAAATAAAATACAGATAGAACCATGAAATTACAAATATAATTTAAAAGATAGCAGAGTGATATTGAAAAATGCTTCAAGACACAGGAAAGCATTCTTTAAATGAAATATAATGCAATTTATTTTTAAAATTTTCCTCCGAACGAGGTTTCCTAAGATAGTTTGGAATGGAATTCCATAGCAACTGCTACAACAAATGACTTACGAAAAATGGTGGTTCGGTGTATCTGGAATTTAAGTTTTTTTGGTTCTATTCTCGTCACCGTAGAAGAATTTTTTATTCTGTTCGGAAATATATCAATTAATTAAGAAGGTTCATTGTTGGCAAAAATAGAAATTTTCCATGCAGGTATCTGCGACGAGTGCAGGTGTTTAACCAACCTAATTTTACATAGTATGGGGTAAGATGTTCATCATTGCGAAGATTAAATACGTAGTGAACGCATGAATTTAGGAGGCGCTGCAACTTAAGGTTATCCTCAACCGTCAAATCATTATAGACAAGACAAGAGTAATCAAAATTTGGAAAAATTAATGATTTTACGAGCACATGTCGGGTATGTAAAGGCAGTAAGTTTATGTTCGCCTTAAGCTGGTATAACTTCATATTGATTTTGTTTGAAATATATAAAATTTGATCATTCCATTAAAAGTTATCGTTCATAATTATACCAAGGTTCCGTACTGTTTTGGAGAAGGGCATCTCAGTATCCCCAACTTCGATTTTAGGAATGATATCATAGGGAGGGGCTGCAATAGGAACGTTCTTATCCTCGGGATATCGACGTGTTGAATACAACTTGTATGACTTTAATGCCGATGCCATGGGTATGGTTCTGATTCTACTTAACATTGGTGGTGAGATTGCGTTGAGAGGTTAAGAGAAATGGACTTGTAAAAACCGATGTAGGATTTCCTTTTTCCGACACATAAATTTTTGGAGAAATAAAAAGAAAACCAAAGGCAAAACCATCCAGATTTCTCGAATGAAGTTCACCTTGTGTGTTCTAAATTTTATGATACATTCGCAAAGTTAATGCTTTTGTAGCCTTACAGACCCTGCAAAACGCCCCATATGGCTGCTTGCAGAGTATTATTTAGATGCAGATGGTTCGAGTTGTTCTTGGGTCTCGTTAAATCTACATCATTTCGTTACACCACGGTTCATATGGCAAGCAGATAAAGGTAATGGCGGATGTACACTAGCTTAGTTTTGGCCACGGATCTACGTGACGCGTAAAATATTAAGCATATGCATAGATGAGGCCTCCAAATGTTGATATTTTATGTGTTCGAGTGTAGGACAGTTGTCAGTCGGTTCCCTTTAAAAAATTCCCTCGTACGTGCTGGGTTTTTGGAAAAGCACCAAACTATTTTCGCTGATGGGGCTTCGGTGCGGAATTTCGACACATTCATGCGAGAAGTTCAGTGGAGTGCGGAAATCTAAAGCATGCAGATCTCTGTTTTCATCCATTGCCCGTGATATCAAGTATTTATTTCTGAAATTCGGAATTGGATCTGGCTTGCCCACGGCGAGGTAAAAGTGTAACCAAGCTCTTTCTTTGAAACAAAATTATATAGATGACGGAAAGTTGTCATAAAATTACTTTTAAGTGATAGAAAAGTTTTATTTTTCACAAATAAATAAGTGTATATTCTAAGCATGAAAGATGTTTTTCACGCCTTTTTGTCTCGGACTATCAATTGTTATACTACAGAATAAATGCACTACCCTACACGAATGTTTTTTTTGGTTGGAATCACAGTAATGGGAAAACGTTTGTGACCCTAGTGCCTAAATCTTGCGTTGAAACCTGTAATCTGAAAAATCTGTTGAAATCTTTAGGTATTTAGTGCCAAAAGTTATAAATTAAACTTGAATGCAATGTTTTAAAACATTTCATTTAAAAATACATGTGAGTGTGCGATACTTAACCCTAATCTGTATTGATTTGACAGTGGAAAAATTCATTTGGCATTCACCTTGGGAACCTAATCCCGTTTACGAAGGAGTCCGTGAAATCCCTTAGTTTTGCAATAAGTTATCTCTTTCTCTGGCGCTCCAATGAATACTGCTGACTGGAATGGTTTAGAGTCATTTTTTTAAGCGCACGTATTATTTTTTTTCATGACAAACATTTCAAATATGCTTCACACTGAAATAACGTTACCTGGTGGACCCATTTTCAAACATCCACCAAGGTGACCTTTCCTCTAAGGGGAAATATTAGCTCCCTTATGTGAGGTTAAGGAGGTCAAAGTACGACTAATACTCTTTCATTACTTCAAGATGTAGTCTTTTGGAAACAATACCTGTAAAGTTGCTTCCCATATACATGCTAACGAAAGTGCAAAGAACATGCGTTGTTGATCTTGAAAAATATTTAAAACATTATATTGCAATATATTTTGAGGGAATGGAACATAGACGTTTTGGGCATGGTGGGGAAGACCCAAAAAAGGCAGCAGAAGTGGGTGCAGGGGGTATTGGGAGAGACAGTGGGATTTTTGAAGACCGTGATGCAAAATGGGAATATATGGGGTAAGTAGTTATGAGGAGTTGAAGAATGGGTTATAGTAGTATGTGGGTTGTCAGATATTTTAGTCTGGGGCGTCCATCATATACCTACCCTTACCGGTAGATTACCATTGATAAAAAAAAATAATAATAATAACAATGTGAAGTTGATGATGATTGCCTTCCTTTACAAAGGTTGTCTACGCGAAGGGTGGAGCTTGAGATTTGCTAAAAACTGTAGGAATTGCCATTAAGCATGAAGTCTAGTTCTCTTTCAGCCAGCTGGTTTATTGAAAATATTCAAAATCTATATCGAGTTTCAATGCCAATACCCTATTCAATCCCTATTTAAATAATTAAATTGAACCAATTTATATTCCCTCATACTTTGCTTCCTTTGGATATGCGTTCTCCATGAGGTACTCCTCACAGGCGGGTAACCGCAGCCCATGCATTTTCCCTCAACAAACAATGATCTACCACCACCAGCTCCGCCTCCTCCTCCCTAACCTTCTAAAATGGGCACTTTCACTCGACGACCCTATATAATAATATCTTTTAGCGGGTCATCCGCTGTTTTATGCGGAAAAATTCTTAATGAAAATATAATTTGCCTTAGCCGGGACTCGAAGCCGGATCCCTCGATTTCTGGCCCACTGCTTCAGCCAAAATAATTCACGGTGTGAGATGTCGCCTGTGCAGCTTAACTGATCACTCATCCGGAAATTGAGGCCCCGGGGTTTGAGACCAGGTAAATATTTTTGCATCATGATATTTTCGCATAATCTACAGAAGTTTTTTTTATAATTTATCATAGTCATGTAATGGAAGTATAACTCTAATAATAATTTGATTGCACTATGAGCTACATCAAGTTCTTCGTGTTTTTTTCTCTCGTAGTAATCGTTAACCTCTGCAGTGGTTGTAAAACATGATTAGGCCAACAATTGGATCTACTGAATAGTATTCTAATTGAATTTTAATTTTTTGTTTAGTAAATATATTTATTGTCGAAAAAAATGAATTAGGAAGACCTCAGTAAGTAACTAAATGTATATGAGACTTTTGGTGGAGCGCAATACACGAATTAATTTACATTAATTTCTAGCAAAATAATAGTGAAGCTGGTCTGCCGAACTATATCAAATTCCTTCTTTTGGGATTTGAATGATTAGCAAGTAGAAATTGAGAATAAGCTTAATATCGTGGCGTGAATAACTAATAGGGAACGGTGCTGCCTAAGGACCATAGATCCCGACTGATGCTTTTTACTACCAACGATACCGAACCTACCCCAAACCCCTTACGGGCTATCAGGAACCGTTGTGCATTTAGGGCACTTGATGTTCATCCTAAACTCGTGAACAGAAATTAGTGGAGTTGACATTTACATTCGTTTACTACTGATTCAAATATGCATTTTGAAGATAGGATTCGATTTGTATTGAGCCATTTTAATCTTTCAACAAACAATTATGAACTTTTTCACGAAATTCTTTTAAACATTTTGATGGTAAGTATTAGTTATTAATTTTTTCAGTAGAAATAATTCCATGCTATTAAGAGCATTTACTGCGTCTTTAAATAGTTAAGCCGAAGATAAACCAATGATAATTCTTTTTCATAGGTATGCCGTGTTTTGAGATATGATATTATCGTTCGTTGTTCAGCTGGGTTCATTATTCATTCCTTCGGGGGATAAGATAATCTAACGACGCATTTGAAATGAGGCCTCTTGACATTGTATTCTTATTTACTTTGACTTCAGGCCTCAAAAAGGGTCTCCGGAAACTTGAAAATTTATTTTTCAGCCCTAAAAAACTCATTTCACCTTTAGTTAAACCATTTAGTTCACCAATGTTGCATTAGGGTTTTCATTTCACTGAGGAACACGTACTAGAACAGAAACAGGTAACTGGCAAGATTTAAAAAAAATTGCTAGTCTCGTCGTCTTCATTACTGTGCGAGTGTAACTGACTGGCAGGTCAGGTGCATTAATTGAAGTTTGATTTTTGGGAAAAGTAAGAGGATATAGAAAGGTGCCTGGTACGTTGGTATTATTTAATTGATTAATGATGTAACTGAAAAAAGATTACTGTATTTATTATATGGGTACATTAAAATACTGATTTACATACCATTGACTGTGAATGAAAACATGAAGAATCAACTAAGTGGATGGGATACACTTTTGAATCACGTTAATGTTGTTTTTATTATTTTCTATTAGAAAATGGAAAATGTAGCTGAAAAAAACAGATTTTCCAGAAGCTTTTGAAATGTGTTCAAAAATCGTTCCCTTTCAATGTAAAAACCTCATCGGTTTGCAAAAAAGAAACAATCAATACCCACGCTAATATCGCTATTCAAAGCCTCGTAAACCCTTTAAAGGACGAATTTTCATCCGACGAAAAAAAATATAGTTGATCGCATCATTAACGTCCACTGGTTTCGGGGTCTGAGGCGTGAAGTTTTCTTATACTTCGCCAAAATCTCTCTTGTGGAATCTTTTCACCCAACTCTTGCGTGGATATGTACATTCATTCTTATTCTAAATGTAAGCCTTCATTACATTGAAAAGAGTTGAATGTTAGTATTCTGTACATAATGAAAAATTGTCATTAAAACTAAATAAAAAAAAGAAACGTAAATATTGAGTAATTAGCATTTGCATAAGCATATACAGCCTAATATGGAATGAAGGGAGAGGCAGGAAATATTAAGAAGTGAAGATAGGGTTACTGTAGGGGTGTGTACATCAGAGACCTACCTTAACC
>LYUA01002286.1:26264-37296 GCA_002093875.1 Calopteryx splendens | reverse complement strand
TACAGGTTTTGCGTAGGGTGAATGTGGATGGCCTATACAGCTATAACGAAAATTACAAAATTACAGACCTATCGTATATCCATTTCACGTAACGTTTTGGGACACATAATTGTTGGTTCCATGATGAACCATCTCGATTTCCGGGGCTTATTGATAAAAAATGAGCTCGGTTTCCGAAAGGGGAGGTCATGCGAAACTCAGCTTGAACTTTTTTTTACAAGAAATGTTTAGCACGGGAGAAAATAATGTTCCAGTGGATGTGATTTTTCTAGACTTCAAGAAAGCTTTCGATCAAGTGCCTCATATTGAGATAGTTACAAATTTATAAGCCTATAAAATAGATAAAAATACCATATTCTGGATAAAATATTTTAAAACTATCGACTACAAAGGTTCACCATAGATAAGGTTAACTACAATAAAATCGAAGTTACAGAAGGTGTTTCCAAGGGAAATGTTATCGGTCCTCTTTTGACCTTCCTTTAAATCAACGAAATTAGCTCCGTAGTTAATCATAAAATTCGTTTATTTGCTGAGGACGCAGTCATTTACAGAATTATTCACTGTCCAGTACCCAATAGTAGTTGGAATTGATCTTAAAGTTATAGTGTACACTTAAGGTGCGTCTTTGGACTTACTCTTTGGACTTTGACACTAGTTCTTCAACGGCGAAGCACGATTTATTTCCGAATTTTGTCGATTTCAAAGAAGCGGAGGTAGATATGTTAAAGGATGTTGTGATACATTCAGTATCGTTACGAGGTTATTGGAACAACTACGTTATGAATCCTTCACCAACAGGAAGGTAAAGAATTAGAAGCCGCTCAATTTTCTGATGATGTTAAACGTTATACTAATCATGTCGTACTACGGTAGGAGTGATCACAATAATAATATCCTAAAGATAATAATTGCCATAAATACCGCTCAAGAAAATAAAATATGCTAATTAACTTTTTTATTAGCCTCAATTTTATCATCTTTAATTACAACGCCTACAGACAGCTCGTCTTGTGTGCGTGGAGTACCTACTACATTATGGTTAGATTTGGACATAGGTAGTGCTTTTAAAGCTGACAGTAACCCTTCCAACGCTTGAATTTTTTAAAACCTCTCAGTTTGTTTCTAATATTCAAGTTATGAATAATTGGTCTGTGCGTGTAGTTTTCTTCATCCGTCAAATAGGCTGGTTGTACCAGAGTCGGCAGCTTTTGAAGAAGAGCACGCCGTGTACTCTTTTTCTTGAAAAATCTCCCTGAATATCAACGAACCACAGCAACCCGAAATTTAGTATCTGTAGGTCGTCCATTCCTGATTTTATTTTCTGACGTTGTAAACACAAAATATCTCCCTCAGCGGTCCATGTTGTAGTTCATCCTCATAAGTTGCCCACTCCATAGCAGTTTTCTGTCATTGTGGATGATTCATGGTATCCTCTTCTTTTTTATTCCTTTCTTCATTTTATTGATGATTTGTTTTCGGAATATTCACTAATTGTTTACTTTCGTAAATTATTAATTAGATTTTTTTTCCATATTTCAAAAAAGAGCTTCAAATTTTACAGAGATATATGCATACAGAGGATCAAAACATTGAAAAAATTTCACCTCGTAAAGCATTGAACTGTTAACTTTATGGATAAGTGTTTTGTTCCTTAAATAATTTAACGTAATGAAAATAATGTCACAGAGTTTTAAGAGCAGAGTTTTATTTATCCATTCTGAAGTTGAAGGCATGGATTTAATTAAGTAGCAATAACTATGCTATACAAACAGGGGCACGATATCCTAGACCGTATCCTTGGGGGTTCAATGAGTCAGTTTACAGTATAGAGCCATGTAAGTTTTGACTACACTAGCTACGTATGCCTATGTAAGCACCCTTCATTGAAATTACGGCCCATCGAATGGGCCGTAATTTCAATGATGCATCACCCATTGCACACATTTTATGACCATCGTTTGCGCAATGTGTACTGTACCTAATTTTAACTTACCTTCATCCCCAGCAGAAAATTATTTTTTTTTCCTCTTTCCCGAATAACTATTAATATTTTATTATAATAACTATTTTTCCCCACCTCCAATATCACACTACCTCTTAATACCTCCATATTTCAAAACCTATCTGTCAATCCAGTTCTTAATTTTTTTCCCCTCACTATCACTTATTTTATCCATCTTTTACCAAACACACGCACCTAAAGCCCACATTTCATTCTCTAACCTCAAATTTCAAGTTTTAGTTCAATATGACTCTTCACCAGCAAAGTTTTCGGTGATATATTTTTACATGCCTATCGTTAATTGAGCACCAATTTTTATTTCCCTACCGTTTAAAAATGCTTATTCCCCCTGAGATAAAAATTTATTCTACGTTACGCTTTCTACTTAAAAGGGAGCCTGACTATAAATTCTTTTAGATCATCTTTCGTAGTTAATGGGAAAAACTTCGAGCTAGAGTCTATGATGTCTTTTTTAAGGATTGTAATTGGAATTATATCATAAAAATCCTGTTTGGAAATTGTGACTCAAAATGTATTTTCGTGCTCCTTTGACTATTTTCATGCAATTTAGGTGAGTTGTTCATGATATCTTTTTTTATCTATTAATACTTCTGGAAAAGCATTTGAAATCCCCTCCTTGCATCACTCGTTGAAGAAACAAATTTGTTTTTGATTACGACAGTCACTTAAATTATATCACCAGTCATGCCTTTATCGATGCTATTTCAAAAAAATAAAACGTTGAACGAAATTGGTTTCAATGCAAAATGATTGTCATGACTCTTCAATTCCATGTACGTTGAATGTTGGAGAGGAATTAACTATTTCATCCGAATTCTAACTGGAAATTGGCTATCGATTCTTTCGATGAATATGCGGTCAAGTACTTTAGGTGACGTACGCTCAAAAAATGAAATTGAATACGCTAAACCTTTTCGCAAAGCTGATTAATCAGGAAAACCTTATAAATCAATAGCTTGATTTTTATTCTGAAGTCTAAGTTCAGTATGTGAGGACTACTGGTGCGTGACCGCGACACATCGGATCCTAGCTTATATTTCTGACAATGCATTTGGACCTCTCTTGTTTGGCCCGCCTGCACTCCATGTACCAGATAGTTGAATTAATCAATCTAAGGCGACTGATTAGATTAATAGTTCCATTAATCAGAACGCAACAACTTGCCTGCTGCGTGATATTAATGATATGCGGATCACAGTTTCTCCTATGAGAACTACTGGGTGCCGTAGCCTAGTGCGTTAATTAATGTTTAATAAATGCTTGGCGTTCATGAGAAGCAGCTACTGGTTATGTTTGATTAGTGACAGTTTAGTAATTAGGTAAGAGGTCCACAGGCATTTTGATTGAAGTAATAAGGAATGCTTTGACAACGGAAATCAACTTGATGGCTAAGTTGGCTCGAAATTCAAGTTATTTAAACTTATTAACACAGTTTAATGGATATTTAGTACGTTTTAATTAATATCATTGAGGCAATTGCTAGATAATTATATTCGTAAATACGTATCCTTTGTAGGGTAGAATAAACGTGATAACTGTAATTTAAATCGTTTAAAGTGCATTATTCACATTCCGAAATCTTATTACAAGCATAGTTACTAATCTGTTAATTAAAATAATGCGAGAGTTAAGTGCAAAATTAACCCTAAGTTCCTAAAAATACTTCAAATTTCTTGCCACAACAACAACTTCATTAGAGTTTGGTTTTCTAAGTGGGAAATGGCGTAACCATCTGTACATGCCGGATTTTTATCCGAAGTACTTATTCGACAATCATTCAATTTAATTTATTTTTAAATTGTATTGAGACTCAATCTATATAGCATACCTATCAAAAACATTTTTTTTGTTGAAAGTAAAAGGTTCTAAATTTTGAATAATGGTGGAAGTACCTAGGAAATTCCGAAAGATCTGAAAGTAGGACTAAATTAACTGCAGAATATTTTATTCGAAAGGGTTCCATCATATCCGTCAATGATAATTAACAGACGTGGTGGAACCCTGCCAAGTAATGATGATCTCTGCATTTCTTTCGGGTTCTCACCGTGTCGGTTGGATTTGGCAGACAACAAACAGTTTCGCTGACATTGCAGTCAGTGTCTTCAGGTCGAAGGAAACAAGATTGACAACAGACGGTTTAGGTTGGCTGCGCCACTCTTGGGCTTTCTTTAGCAGAGATCATCAAATCATCGCCGCGAAAGTCTTCGAACCCTGTCAAGTAATGGCGTTAAAAAGGAAGTTTTCGGTTTCGGATCGAGGTTTCTTGCTCCTTATATATAAAGTATGTCTATCACTTCTGCAGTAAAATAATGTTAATGATCGTCCAATGGGGTCTTAACCTCCGCATACAGCGACCGCTGGTCCCCTTAGCATAGTTGCTGGCGGGAGCCCCTGCTACATCACAAAAGCATTTTATTGTCTCCTAATATTTTTGAACATCTTGGAAAATGATTAGCATATACGTCATCCGAATACCACCGCTTATTATCAGTCGCTTATTCAATAACTAACCGGATGACCCATCATTCGCAACCCAGTAGACCTATTTGATGCCTTTACGATCAACCAGGTATCCCCCCAATGCGTAATGGGAAATGTATGGTGTGAAGCGATGAATGCAAATGACAAATAAAATAAATACATTGACAACATATTAGGTACTTCAAGAACCCAATCCTCTATGATTTCCGTCATTTACATCAAAAATATTCTGATCCTCTGCTGATAAACCTATTTTTATACGTATAATGCCGTTATTTGCAGCGGTATATAGTGCGTTTCTTACGGGTTTTAGCACGATCCAGCATAAGAAATGTGGTCGAAAATCCTGTGACACCACCAGTTACGATTGATTTTTTTCATTAGATATACCTATTGGAAAATAAAACTTTCGTAAAAATATTATCGTTTTAGTTTTTCCGAGGATATCATTCTTCCTCCCGCGGTTAATTCAATTTGGTCGTTCCAAAAGACATCCAAAATGATCTTCTCAGTAAAAGCTTCTCTGTTTGGGGTAATATTTCGCACTCATGTGACGGGGGATTTTTAAGTTTTAGGGACGTAAGAGGCTGAAAAATTAATATTTTCATTCATCGTGGGCGCCCCCGTGGGAACACAAAAAACGTTCGAAACTCCCGTAAATTAGAGCGTCGGGCGCGTTTCGTGTTTTCCGAGCGGATTTTCGCCATCTATAAAAAAAAACAAAACTGGCTCACGTCACGGAGGCACGTGACGCTCCCCTTCCCGCCCCCACAATGTTCGTAAACCATGACACAATGCAAGACTACGGGGCCTTCGGCGCAGCCATAATAAAGGGAAAAAGAAGGGCACAAAAGTGGAGGATATACTCTCCTCCCCACGGTCTCCCCGTAACGATAGTCAACCGACCAATGACATGCAGTCACACGACTCGGGTCCGTGCTCGGGAATGGACGGAAGAGCTGCTGCGCGCTCGGCCGAGCTTCAATTGTTGTCCCATGACGCGGGGTGGAGGGAGTCGGGGGAGGGGGTCGGGGCGCGGTGTTTTTAAGGGTCTTGCGGGAGGGGGAGAGGGGCGTGAGATGGAGGGAGGGGGATTGCGCTCGTGGATCCTCCGTGCAGGAATAGTGAGTGTCACGTATATATGAGGAGTACCTCTCGCGGCCTCTCTCCTCCGCGCGTGGGTGGCTGTCCACGGGGGCCAGTGTCGCGTCGCTCAATTGAATGTCGGGTCCCCGTGACTAGTGCTGCACTCTTGTCACCCATGATCGAACTTCACGGACAATCGGCAGGTCGCCTTGAAAAATACGAGCAAAATGGATTAACTTTCGTGGTCCTCTCTCTCGCCCCATCATCCCCGTACACCCACCCACCGTCCTATTTGGAAACTCAAAGGGAGGGTGGGGAGGGGGGGCACCTGACTTAGCTTATGACCTCACGGCCCTCGCAACCCATTCTTCCGTTCGCCGCGGACTACCAAATCGCACGAGTACACCGCTCCCTTGTTTTAAATGGCTGGCGGTAGCTGGGACCGACGCGCGGTGCACGTTGCATCCTAAAATATCTCCCCAATGTTCCCACCGACATGTTTACTGGGATAGAGACTACGCTGAAAAACATAAAATTTTGAACGTGAATTAACTTTTTCCGACTTTTCTCCCAAAATAGATACTACTCCATTTTGTCTCTTGCATTGCACCCCCATACTTATTACCTCAATTCCCACGGTAATTAGTTAATTTATCATTTGCTATTTTATTTGACTTTGCTAGATTAGCATGGTTTCAAGTATGTTTTGAGTCATTATTTAAAATTTAATTCTTCATTGTTGGAATTTTTTACTTTCCATCATTGACGATTGATTGGACTATATCTAAGGGATTATCGTTTATTAATCAATTTTTCTTAGCATTTTGTTTCCCTGTGGAAAGTTATAGTGCAGCAAATCAGTAAGTTCTTATGATAGGTAGGCCGTTGTGTCACAGTAGTAGGATTTATTTTCTTGATTCTACTAAATTTGGCTTCTATGTTATTTAAATTTAAACATTAATGTCAAAGGAAACAATAATTGTAATTTAATGTAAATTTACTACCCTACGTAATATTTTCCAGCTGGAGTCCAATAAAAAGATTGTTACCTGTGGCGACAAAATCTTTTAAAAGAGATAAACCAGCCGTTTGTAGGATTACAAATGTAATCCAATGCTGGACCGTATTTAGGTAACTACGGATATGTAGGAGGGGTCTTGAAAATGATAAATGGATTAAGTCAAATGTTCCAATCTATTTCTACTCGCAAGAAAAAAGAAATATGGCAGGCTTATTATTTATATAGCTACATTAATTGTTAATTTCCCTGTGATTTACACTAAAGTAAACTTGAGTTCAAGAGTTCAGTTTCAATACTGTTTATTTGAACAAATATAGGTTGGCTGTGTAAGTAGATATTTAAAAATAATGTAGGATATTTAACACAGCAACTCAAAAACACTTGATAATTTAAAATGACCGACTCGAGGAATAATACTTGAAATAAAATCAAGTGAGAAAGAGTTTAAATTAAAAATATCACAAGGCTTGAAGTAGCCCTCCTTTTCCTACTCCTGAGTCATAAGAAGGAACTAGTCGTAAAGTGTAGCATTGTATTCAAATAATTTCTCAACGGGGATTTCGTCTGATAAATTTCTTAGAGAAAGCATGCAGTTCTGGAGGGATTACTTCGACGTAATAAAGTGACCGGTGTTTCCAAGTCGTTGCGAATCAGAAGGCGGACGCCATCTATTGGTGTGAAGGGAAGGACGACCCCACATCTCCATCCCTAAACTGGGCCGTTAAGATGGCCGCCGCCGCCGCAGATGAGATCGCAGCAGGTGCACCGGGAGCATCTGCTCGCTCTTAAGCCGACCTCCGCTTCTACAATGGGACGGCCATTTACGGGAAGTCCAGGCCAGAAGGGTTTGGGGAGGGAGGGGGGGAGGAGGAGGTCGTGGGAATTTCGGGAGACAGGCTTAAGGGTGGGCATGACGTAGGATTTGGAAGCAAGCATGGGATGGGAGGGAAGAAACACAATGATTTCTCAGGTTTTGGAGAATTGTGCAGGCCTCCGAGGAACATTTCTTCTTCATCACCCACGCTGCGCCCATTACCTCCAACCACCTTCCCAGGTCCCCACCCTTGTGATCAAGATTTCACCAGTTTCATATTTTATTATTTTTTTGAGGTATGTAAACGGCTCATCCGTTTGGCCACGCTAATTTGGGGCGTTGAAAAGATGGAGATTTGAGTTACAGGTATTTTACGCTATTTTACTCTGCCGTCACTACCGTATTCGATGCGTTAAGAAGGAACTTCTTCAAAAGTAAAACGCTGTCCCCCTTTTCGGTTCTTTTCAGTGAGTCATAGGATAGGGTGTTAAGGAACGGGATACTGTTTGAGTGCTCTTAAGCATAAAAATAACAAAAATTTTAAATTAAATAGTAGAAATCAGACCTTTGATTGAATTAAACACCTAACTATTGCATTAAATTGAATATTGGTGCTCGTTCCAACACCTTAATGCTAAATGTGAGTAGCGTTAATTAAGTAGTGGAATTTTGAATAATAGCACCAAATTTACTAAGTATGTATGTTTCAAAATTCATATCTGAAATTAGTACCATGCTATAAAAGATATTTAAAAAAATGCTTTGACAGATTTTCGACAGAAATCTCATAGACACGTTCCTTTACATCCTTTGGGTTCCCTGAAGTGAAAGGTTAACCAAATTGAACTCCGTTGATTACTGATCGGTGATAACATAACCTAAATGTGTTATAGAATTTTGATTACGTGCATTGTTCTGGTGAGAAATACCGCTGATTAATCTAAGAGGTAAAGAATTAGATCAAAGCATATGTTAATAATAGAGCAAACAGTGGGAGAGATGCAATGAGATAATTAAATCTGTTGGGCTGGAATCAAGTCCTGCGATCAATTATTCTCCATAGCATCGAGTTTCAAATCGATCACATAAGAAATCTCAATTATATTGTCAATTCAGAGTTAAAATCCAATTAATCCAGTTTACTTTAGAGTAAAATGGAGTTGCATTGCATTTATGATATAATGCTTGCAACTTCACTCAAATGTCATATCATATCTATACATTTGTATTGCCTAGGTAAACCAAAAGGTATGGCATACGCATCTAATGATCCATTTTTAAATTTCTTCCCCTTGAGCTAATGTTTTCTAATAAATCCAATTTTGCATTTATGAACACGAGCATTGAGTTAGAGTAGCCCTAGCGGCTAAGATTTTCTCTTGCAGTTCCAATGCCCGCAGCTTGTGAGACTCCAAACAGGACTTGATTTTCAGGTTTTCCGAATTTTGAATTTTTTGAAATAATAACGCTCGGTGTGTAAAAAACTATTTCTCAATCATTTTCACGTTAAGTAACAATGGATTTGTCATGTTGTCATGTAAAAAAATCATATATATTGTTAAAGTAGTAAACATTAATCATAGGACTTCGTCAGATCTTGGAAACCGTTAACATCTACAGCTTAATGTGCATGGCATCCCACAAGCCATCACTAGGGTGTACGGCAGGGGTTGGATCAACACTAGACATGCACAGTCAAAATTATGCGTGCCTCGAATGTTAGTGAAAAATGGATGAATATTAAATGAATAATTTCAAGTATAATGAGTAATTTCAAAGGATGGGTGGACATTCCACCAACAGATTTACAATCCCAAAATATCTAGGCATAAATTAGTACCCGAGGTATACCATACGATCCGTTAGTACGGGTTGCATTTAAATAAGATGACCTTGAGGATAATAACTATTGAGGTACTACTTATCGTAAAATATTGCTTCCTTATCGCTGGCTGTGACTATTATTCTAAACCTATATTTTTCGCGGGAAAAATTACACTTGGAACCTGCCCGTTCTAAGGCTTATATCCCTAATATTATTTTCGTGATCATTCCTACCGTAGTATGATTGGGTTATTAATAAATTCCTTGCGTAATCAGAAAATAGATGAGCATCTAATGTAAGATTTGACCTTAAATTTAGCATCCGGTTCATGGGGGATTTCCTGTTCCTCAAATAATCCACAAATATTAAAATTTTCGATTAGTTTCTCTCATTGCATTTTTACCACCAAAATCACAGTAACCGACCCGAAGGTCGGTTTGTTAGGTGAGGGTAGAGCTCGCTCAGTACTAACCCCAACGGCATGTGAAATTCACACATTAGGGTAGGGGGGCAGTTCCTTTCCCTGTACTGCCTTAGATTTCCCAGAATGGCCTGGTACCCGAAAAATGGTACACTACTTGGGTACACAGAATCGGTCATCACCAGGAATCGAACCCGGGTCCTCCAGTCAGTAGCCCAGCGCTCTAACCACAGGACTAATATTTTAAACTTCTATTCATCCTTCCTACATTCCCTGAAAGTGCATATTCTACCATATTACATTGCAACATTGATAACTTACCCTAACGTGAAATAACTCTGGTACTAGTCGCCATCCAGAATACCTACCACTACTACAAAATGAATTGCATCTTTATAGTCCGACTGCATACTGGGAGTACCTACGTCCTGCGGAGATTTCGTTAAAACTCAACAAATCCTGGAATGACAAGATTAATAGCAATACATGATGCGGGAAAAATCTTCAGGCTGCAGGAAAATGCAGGATGCAGGAAAAATCAAGGCAGCATTAACATCAACTACCCGTCGCCTCAAACGGGTTAGAGTGCCAAGATGTCTCCTCCAAAATATTTTCAATTCCCCCGTTGGGTCCTCCCGTCAATATTTTCTAGCGTGGGGATCTCGCGTGAGCCTAGCCTAGCACCTAGTGAGTCTAAGTTACTGACTAGAGTCCCTGAGTTGAATTGCTGGTGCGTTTGTAACTTCAGCAAGCCGTTATTTTCTTTTCTATTCTTTTCCAGACCATTCTGGTAAACTCCTGACGCATTTGGGAAAGATGCCTCGCTGTCTAGGTATGTGATTTCACACAAAGTGCTCCACTCGAGCTAAATCAAACTTAACTTTGAGTTGATTTCGTTGAATATAAAGTTGATTCACATAAATATACATAAATATATAAATATATATAAATTCACACATCAAGCTAAATATGAATTGTAGGCATCATTCTATGGGGAAATAATCCCCGGGAAAATAAAGGTTTCCCAATCAGTGTATTCCAAATTAAATGGTTGAATTGCAGAAGATAATTCAGAATTACCGACTATTGCCTTACTTTCCTATTTTATATTTTTCAGTACTAAAAAATCTCAGTTTCTCTACAGTGAAATTTACAAGTAAATATTAAATTAAACTTTTTAATGGAGAATTTTAATAATTGTAACTGAATTTTTGAAAAAAATCTGAAAAAGCGGCTATTTCACTCATTTCTTGATATTTATTATTATTGGTAATCTACCGGTTAAGGTTGGTCTATGATGGACGCAGTGACCCTTTCTTCATTTCTGCATACTTCCTGCCTCCCTTCATTCCGTCCAA
>LYUA01002285.1:167340-180103 GCA_002093875.1 Calopteryx splendens | reverse complement strand
TTCCAGCTAATTTTCATGTTGTCTCGTTCCAGCTAATTTTTAGGTTGTCTCTTCGCAGATATTATTTTTTAGCCATTATATGAGGTTGCCTCGTTCCAGAATATATTTCTGATGCAGAAAAGTTTTGAAAAACTGAACCGAACCAAAACTGATGTTTATGTTTGTTTTTTCCCCATGTAGTGAAAGGAAAGATGAGCTCAAAAATGCCATTAATCGTCAGGGTGACGGATAATTGAAAATAAAAATCACTGAAAACTAATACTTCAAAGTAATTACGGTTTCGAACGAAAATCCATAATCGACGATGAAAATAAAAATTGTCTTCGTAAAAGTTACCTTTCTTAAGGTGAATTTCTCGAGTTTAAACGATGATTCTTTCTAATTTAATTTTATATTTTGAAAAATAAATGAAGCCTGCAGGCAATAAAAATTTACTTTACATTTATTTCTTAAGGAAACCCTTTGACTTGCCTCGAGTAGAAGAGAACGCCGTAAGGTAGATAACAAGTAGCCTATTATCTGGGTAGGGAAGTCATTATCCACTTTTAAATTTTGAAAGAAGTGGAATTTCCTGGTTCTCGAGTTTTAAGTAACCATACATACATGAAAACATACAAGCTTTCTACTTTATTTATGAGGAGATTACTAGATATGTTGTATAGGTATATCTACGCTTGATAGTAAAATAAGTTTTAATATAAACGGTCTACTACCGAGTCATCATAGATTTTAAAAAGTCTTTTGATACTGAGTATTGGATGATTCTGAATGAGCCATTAAATCAATTTTTTTTATTGGAGAGGATGGATATTGATATTCAGGTTATATGTAAATCAGGTAAGGAACATCAACTTTAATGAAGCAGAAAGGGAGTCAAAGATAAGAGGAGTATGGCAAGGCGTTCCCATTTCAACATATTTATTCAAGTTGTTCGTTAAGGACAGTCTAAAAAAATGAAGGAATAAACAAGTTGGATAAAAAGTAATGAGTTATCCATTCTTGCAATATGATTTCTTCCCTTTTGATCGTGAGGTAAAGCAACACCATAACAATACCAAATATAAAACAAGGAAATTAAATAAGAATAAAAATTTTATCCTAGAAGTGTGGCTGGGATCAATAAATATTTCAAAGTAATAAAAAAACATATAGGCAGTGATCAAACCGGCTTTCCGAAGTAAGATGAACCTCAAAATAGATAGTCTTATATACCTGGAAATATCTTGCAAGCAACTTGATCTGGAGTACTTTGTTCTATTGATGTAAGAGTCGGGTCCTTTAGAGTAGGGAAAGCGATCGTTTATATGCAGAAAATATTTGGATCTATAGAAGAATGATGAAGACTAGTTGGTTAGAAAAGAAAACAAATGAGGAGGTTCTTGAGACAAGCAACCTTATAAAAACAATGGATAGAAGGGAAAATAAATTTGGGCTGCGTACCTATTTAGAGACAGTAATTTAAGATGCTGGTGAATAAAGGAAGAGGAAGATCAAGGCTTCATTTTTGGATAAGACACATTATTACACTATATCTTAATATCTAAGAGTTTATTTTGTAAAATATGGATCGCATGATAAAATTGATCTATAATTTATGGTGGTAGACTTGTTGACATGAAAGGGGTATTTTAATTGATTTCTAGTAACTCGTTTCTATACGAAAAAAATTGCCATCTTGAATGCGTTTCTGGATTTGTATCTTATGTCCTCTCTGAACACTCTGCATCTGGAAGGGGAGGTACTGAGGATAACCGAGTGGCTTCTCAAATCTTTTTGAATTGATATACGCCTCGTATATTTCAACTAACAGGTCTTTCAATTAATAAAAAATGAATTTACACCGACTGATTTTCTGTAAGTCATGCGTATAATTTTAGCAGTATTTTTATTTCTCTTTATGCACTTATCGCAGTATTTAATACGTTATAAAAAATTATTACTGGCTACCAATAGAGCCCACGATTTTTTTTAACTTAGTCCACAATATTTACTCTATATTTTGCGGAGTTAAAAATCCGCATGAAACCTGATATTTTTCCTCTGCTTTACCAATTTCAAGAATTTAGTTCTTAATACTCTACACAAATCCAGTTTAACTCTTTTTATTTTGGTACAGGGTAGTAGTCTTCATGCTTCATGCTTCGGTACAACGATATCATATCATGAACTTCTACGCACGAAATATTTCGGAGAGACAGTTCATTCATTAATGCGACGACATTGCTGATTATTTTTATTTCAGCCTTTTCGTCCGAGAGATCCACGTGAAAAAAAATGTCGTGACGCTTCCCCATTAATTTACTCCGTGAATTCTAAAAAGAATATGCATAGTATTATCCATAAATGCAAAATAACAATTTCTGAAAAACAGTCTTGTAGTGAGTGCAACTCATCTTTCCCCAAACCGTGGAAATGGATTACAAAAGTATTTATACGAGTAACCTACACCAAGAACTTAATTGCAAATGAATATAGTTTATTGGCGATATTTACATAAAGCGTACTCCATGCTGTAGTGAGAAAAGTCTGCTCATAAACCTTTATTGCATCGTAAACAGAACTCCTAGCCAGGACGTGTATTTTAGCTATGAAGCTTCGTGGCTCTGCATTTCTTACGAAATAAGCAGTCAAAGCAACTTGAATAAATAAGTAAGAAATAACGAGAAACGTGACAAAAAGGTCGTTCATGATCCCTTAAGGATAAAGTGGTTCTTTTAGCGGAGGTTTATCAATGCTCGGATAATAAATAAATGACCTGTAGATACAACTTTAAGAGTTTTTGATGAACACGCTAGGTTTCAATACACATTATGTACAAGGGCTGATAAGGTTACCAAATTCCAAATGTTTGCACCATAGTAGAAAGACGGAAAAGAGGACGAGTTAGTAAGTGGAGTCCTTTTGTAATCATTAGGGTGCGACTTGGTTGAAAACTAGTGCCGTCATTACCGAGAGTAATATTTACACTTCAAATTTTCCTCCTAGTATACCCTATTAAGATAATGTTCATATATGTGTATTAGTATGATTATAGAAAAATATTTGAAAAAATATGAAATAGATGCAAGAATTACTTTTATAGTAAAAACGAAAACCTCTTAAAATATAAACAAAGAATAAACACTTTTCTTCCGTTCACCCTATTTCTAGCTAACCAAAATCTAGCAAGTATTAGTAAGTAAGTAAAAGTTAAAATATTAAAGACACTAGTGATATGATGAGATTTTTTAAAGTTATAAAAATGATCGCTACGATTCCATTAAATGTGCCATCGGCAAACGTTTCGTGAATAAAGAAGCAGAAGATAAAAAATTGTGGACGTATCGTATTTATTTAACAAAATATGAAGTTTTTTAATCAATTAGCGTTGGAAAAGGGGGATTTGAATTTTTTAAACTGTCCAAATGAACGCTCTGACCTTGTATATATATCAAAAATAAAAAAAATCATTCTCTCGTTTTCCCGCTTGAAAAAAATACTGCATCACGGGTCTTTTTCCCACCCGCCTCAATACCTATATCTGAGCTAGCAGATTTTTGAAAAAACTAACCTATTTATTAATAGAAAAACGTTTTTTAAAGTTTATTTAGCTAATAAATGAGCCTTTTCCAATTTTAACATGCATTTTGATGAATAATTAGGGCCAGCAAGGAACAAGCGAATCCGGCAATCTAAATATATTTAACTAAATGTGGAAAAAAATATAATCATTACAATCTTTTTTTTGACCATCTGTCAAACTCATTCAATAACTTCACCTCATCTTCATCCGTTTAAGACCAAAAATTGGCTAAAATTTTTAAAATTCTTTTTAGTATTCTTTCGTAGTTGGGTTCCTAGAGATGGCTTTTGATCTATGACACATGTGTAAGGTGCAGTTCGTGGCACTGCATTTCTTACGAAATAAGTAGTCAAAGTAATTTGAATAAATAAATAAGAAAAAAACGAGAAACAAAAACGAAAACGGATATGTACAAGTCGGATATGGAATTGGCACGGCAAAGGTTCTTTTGTGAGTGATTTTTGTAGAATTTAGTGGATGACTGCGTGAAGTGTGTTAGATTAATGCTTTAATTTTTTTGCTACTGTGATTTTTTTAGTTGCTGGGAAATGAAGGTTGTAATTAAGCATCTTAATCCGTTCGGGGTGGGGGAATTATATGTACGAAGGTTATATTTGCTGGTGGAGTTGGTCAAAGGAAATTAAATTAACTAAATGAGGAAAAGTATTATAGAAATGTGTCAAGGTTACGGAAATGAAAATGACTTGGTGAACTCCACGCATAATTTTTATTGCGACGACCACTGTTTCAACACGTTGTGTTATCTTCAGATCATCTGTCAAAAGGCATTACCTATTGAAGGTGGTATAGTGCGGTCTTTTATAATGTACTGTGTCAAGGATAGTTAGGTTGTTAATTTAGGCCTAACAAAGTGTAACAACTTTGACCAGTGGACTAAAATTGTCGCCAAAATCAGCTGTAGATAAAGTATTTCAAGGGTATTTCGGTTTGATTTAGTTTAGAGTGAAAGCTGCGGGTTTCCAGGAGGAGGAGAAAAAAATAAGTTAAATACCAAGCACATTGAGGAGTTGCTTATTTCTGTGGAAACTAAGCATCTGGCAGCCTAGAGCGAAGGTTGAGGTTTTAATGGTTTGTAATGGAGTGAGAGTTTAAGGGAAGATGACCAACAGGGATTGGCGAAAATGGCATTAAGGTGGATGATGGAAAAGTACCTAAATTAGTTTTTTTTAAGTTCAAGGACAGGGTGATCTTTTACTTAATAAGTAAGCAAAAGCTTATCTTGCAGTTTTTAATTTACTGGGTTAATATTTTTTTAAGAGATAGGTGAATTTTAGCTTGTTATTAAAGTTGATGCGTAGAAACATGATGCTCCGAAAATTGGGATCACTATCGTTGTTAAGAGTGAGTGGGACGCATTTAGCTCGTAACATATGTTTTTTATACAAAAATGTGAATTCTTGTCATTTTGTGGGATCAGCTTTCATTTTTCACCTGCATATTTATTTGGCGAAGAGAGCTAGTTGCTTCTGAAAATTTTGGTGTACCGAACTTGATTCAGATGTTAAACATGGAGATAGTTGTATCGGTTTTAAAAATAAATAATCTACAGGAATCGATTTTGGGATCATCGTTAGTAAATATATTGCGTAGGGTCGGCGTGAATACAGCCCCATATGAGACAGGTGGAAAAATGTGGGTAGGAAAAGTCTGTTGAAAAAAAACAGCTCTTAAATTGGAAATAAGAAATAATTCCCATCAAGTAATGTGACATTTTGATGGAGATATGTATAAAAGTAAGGCAACCATACCAGACTTTATCAAATGCTTTTTCTAAGGCGAGGAAAGCAGCAGTCGAACAACTTCTATTATCCTGAAGGATATTTCCTATAATAATGTCAACCTAGTGAATATTTGAAGCTTTGGAGGTAGCGCCAAATTGCACTGCGATTTGTAGGGGAAGTTATTTCCCCCGCTAGGCTTTTAGGGGAGGTAACATGATTTTTTCAAATAATTTGGAGAGAGGGAACAGGTTATAGGATTGGAAGGAAAGTGCATTGGGGTTTATAAGGTCTTTGTTAAGTTTAGGAAGCAATATTATTTTCAAAGGAAGTAGTTTTTGATTTTTCGCTCTAATATTTCGGGTGAGAAGAATAATATAATATATTGCGTTATCTTTTGTGAAGTTATTTTAAATTAGCCTCCCACGCGAAGTTACGAGAAATTTTGATTGCCTTTTTCGATTCTCTGACTGACGAGGTCAGTTAATTTTGCGTTTGATCGTAAAACAAATAAGGGATTCTTCCTTCAGTAAATGGCAACACTTAATAGTTAATAACGTAAGATATAGTAATGCTTTGATAACACACATAACATCCGTATACATCGAATAAAAGGATATATAATAAATATATCAACAAACAGAAGCATCCCTGTATTTTATTTAAAAGTTGGTAACTCCTATCTGGAACACCAATAAGTCCTATTTGAGCAGCAACATTGAACTCGTTGGTGGGGGCATTCAATGCCAGCCCAATGGTCAAATATTTAATGTTCACCCATGAAGCTGCCGCTGTTAGCTTCAAAAAAAGCCGTAGCTGTAAAACGTGAAAGTTCTCTTTATATTTCCTTATAAAGCAATAGCGACGAAATTTAGACTATTGTACTTGTTTTACCTATTTGGACTCATGCGCATTATTATGGTTAATTTAAACGTAATATTACCTACCATGGCATTCTTAAAGTTATTAGTTTTGGAAAATTGGATAAAAAATTAAACAGTCGAAATAAAAAATTTAAATTATATTTATTTAGGTTCATGTATTTCCATGTCTACTCCGTAACTCCGACACCGAAATATCTGTTAGAAAGCTAAAATATCGGACGCACACTCAGGATTACGTGAGCGTGCAACTCAGGCTTATTTGCTTTTTTTCAGTTTACTTCAGCATTTTCATTCTTCGCAAAAAAAACAAAGGATATTTTACCTTCAAGCTATTTAAAATTGGAACACAAACACATAAACAGATTGACTAAAAAGAATAAAAGCTCTTCTTTTTTGCAACCTTTTTTAAAATTTCGTTCATAACTACGTGAATAATAAAATATCGAATAGTTTTAGAATTTTTTCGTTTCGATAGTTATCTCATCCTCAGGTAAAATGCTAAGTATTATTTTAATATAAATAGATCATATAATTATAGCACATTTCATCAATTTCTTCACGGTACATTTTACAGAACCTGATGAAAATAATGTGTCCTCAAATCCATATGATTCTCTACTCAACTTTGGAATAAAATAAATATTTCCACAGTGATGAGAATCATATAGCTTAGAGAACTATAAAATATCATAAACCTATTTGCAAAACCCCAGTGAAGTCACAGCGGATTGATCCCGAAGACAGTGGATTGTGAGTGGATATCGGTAACCCGTATCAAATTATATCAGATAATAGGCAAGACATTTCTCTAACTCTCGCCTTACACATAGTCATGCCAGAGCTCGCGAGTTTAAAAGATTCGGACATGGAGGATATTTCTGTTGAATAAATTTACACAATCATATTAAGGAAACTAGAGAGTATGAAGAATTGGAATCAAAGAAGTAGCTAAAGGGCAAGACGGTGATAAATTATTTCATTACCAGTGTATTTTTTTGTAAAGAAAGAATAAAATAAGTTGAATTATTAGAAAACAAGATAACGAGGAGATATAAGCAGCATGGTGCTGCCGCTTTCCCCGAGCAATGCAAATATGTATGTGGGAATACTTGAACACAACGTATCGAATAAAATATAATTATTCCGTCTTCACTACGTGGACGTTTAAAATACTGATTTTTTAAATAAATAGAAAACTTCCTATTCCACGCAGCAATTTTTACAACTGGTATGATACGTTTCGTCGTATTATGGCATCATCAGGTACAAAGTTTGAATCATTAGGTTTAGGGAATATATCTTGTGTATACAAAGTATGAGGTGAAAGGTCAAAAAAAAGTTGGAACAATTTGTAAGAACAAACCAATTGGAATACAAAGAGTGTTGAGTAAAGTTATGAAAGAGAAGATTTTCCGGTGGGAGGAAATGAGGACCAGCAGTAAAAATTATTCCCTGGAAAAATAAGTTTTTTATTGATTTAAAAACTGAAAATGAATCGAGTTCTGCAAACAAGAAATAAGCAAAACAAAGAATTGCATGACTGAAAAACTGAAAGAAGTGAAATGAGATGGATGGGTGGGTCCCTTTGCCTCGTTTAAATCACGTGTAGCACAACTGAATCATCTACCATCAGACACAACTACTCGTATTATAATTAAGCTATGAGAAGAGCCGCAGACTGAACTCTTTACGGAGTCACCAGCTGGTGTTTTTCACAAATTTGTGAATTGCTCGGTGTAAAAACCATTCGCCTGGATCGGGATTCGAAACCTCTCAATTTCCCGCCAAGTGCTTAAAAAGAGATAAGCTACCGTCATCTTATTATAATGTAAATGTCTACTAATCTCTAATAAGGGCTTTAAAAGAACAAGACGTTCGGAAGAATTACCGTGCATATAAAGTCAATAAATCACCCTCGTTCCGAGCATAGCGTCCAAGTCAACGAGAATAAAGCCAACGTATAAACGCTTTAAGTGATAGACATTGCCAAATATATATGGGAGTTGGAAATTTGAACCCGGATCCCTCAACTTCCGACCGACTCCACGAGGTCCAGACTTGAACAGTGAACAAATAAATCCTCGCGCTTTTATGCACATCAGCGGGTGACTCCGTTAAAGTTACTGTCACGGAGTTTGTCTCTTATTCTTTGAATACATAATGCGTCTAAGCGTTTAAGCGTTGGATTAAACTCGTGTCGAGGGCGAGGTGGCCTAGGGGTATCACGCTCGCCTGTGGAGCTAAAGGTCGTAGCTTCAGTCACAGGCAAAGGCGAAAAAATTTTCAGCATTTGAAATATATTCTGAAACGAGGCAAATTCATATGATGGCTGAAAAATCAAAACTTGATGCAATGTTGGATTGTTCTATGTGTTCTTACCGATCACCGTTTTGTGGGGCCCCCCCTCCTCCCCGCCACACGCCCTTGCGGCGGCTTGCAGGATATCGTGTAGATAAATATAATAGACCTAAATTGGGTTCAACTCCTGGCCTATTTGAATTTTTCTTTCCTCTGTAAAAGTATCACACAGCATCTACACCTAATACTAATTTAGGTGAAGTATAGATGAACCTGGGAGCCATTGATCACACCTAACATTTAGAGCAAAATATCTAAAATGAGGAAGGTGCTTGTGACGAAGAAACCAGTTTTGTATTAATTAAATTAATCTGCCAAATAAGCACTATACGAATATCTAAGTATGGAACAAGAATATATTTTAATTGGAATAATGTAGACCTAGTAATCCACCCCATATTAGTGCCAATATTTTCAAATTGTAAACCCGAGGACGATTCGAAAAATGAGAAATGCAAAATACGAAATAGGGAGGTGCATATACCACAAAATATACTAACTTGATCACTATGATTCAATTGCTAGAAGGGTAATTGATATAGATTTTCAAAAGAAAATCTACTAAAGAAAACAATAAATGGCATATCTTTAGAGAAAGTTAAACAAATTCGTGAATAGGAATTAATCAAAGGGTGAACGGGACAATTTGGTAAAATGAAGTACGAACAATTCCTCAGTGACCCCTTAAAAATGAAGTTCTCAGTTAAACCAACTCTTTCAGGCATAATATTATACCCAATTGGTTTTAATTGGACGAATAATCAACAAATTTTGATTAACCAAAACGGTTCTTTCTCTAACTGCTTGTTGGTCATCACAAAGATCCAGATCCTCTTAATTTTAAGTAGCAAGCAAACTACTAAAACGATATTATGCAAATCTTTTCCCATTTTTTCATTGTGACATAGTTTTATACCACATTATAAACATCTTCATTTATTTTCTTCAAAATGCATTCACTTAAATTAAGAGTATTTTAAGGTAACTTACACAAAATATGTAACTACCCACGGTAACAACCCGCCTCTCAGGTTCTGGGTTGTGCCAACAGGATGAAAAATACATTTGATTAAACAGCTTGACGCCACCTTTAGAAGAGTTATAGAATGGGTTTCGTCCTAGTTCCCTACTCTTGCTTGCAATTGAACTTCAAATTCGTTAAAAAATACGACTGATTGTGTTTTTTTTTTTCAAATTTAGTTGATTAATCCGGCGACTCTGTGCCAGGGATCTAAAAGATTGGATTCCCTTCCAATTTCGCACTTACCGAGCAGCGCAATTCCCTCGCACTGCAGCAGCGATTTGTTGTGTAGGACAGCGTCTGCCTAGGATAAAGCGAAATTTTCTCCCTTTTCTCCCTCACCATTATAATTCCAATCTAGGGTCGACCTAAAGTTTGAGAAGAAAATTTAGGTACGTCATCAAAAACTTAAGCTTCTGAGAATGCATTATAGCCAAAAAAAAAGTACTACACCCCAATGGGAGAAAAGATAATGCGCTTTTAAGTTCTCCAAGCGCTCTCCCTTTTGCACCTCGCCGGATACAGTTTGGTCACTTCACCAGCGACTATGATTTATAGGCATAAATTTTCCTTAGTGTAAGTACACCTCATAAGCGGATTACAAAATAATTTTGAAATCTTAAATGAGGAGAACTTTCAACCAATTAAATTTCTTTACAAAGTTTTACCACATTATTTTGGTAAGTAAAATAATTTCGTGCGTCATGAGTTAAAAGCATGGCTTTTATTTCTGCTGTACAGTAAATAATATTCCCAAAAAAATGGTGACTATTTCTCAAACTCATTTCACAAATGCATTTCGAAAGAAGAAAAATGTATGAAAAAATTAAGGCGGGATATTTTTTCCTGTATAAGAATTAATTTAATTATACTTCAAGTTATTTTAACATTAAATACAATAAAAATAACGAGGGTAATATTATTGGGCTTTTACATGTATTTTACAATAAATGCGATGAATCATTAAACATTTTGCGTTAAAACTTGTTTATTATTGTACCATTATCAAAAAACCCACTCATGATCTGCTCTACGCTCTAAAATGCTCAAATTAATTTCATATTTTTCCAATAAATAGAGTGGAACCAATCGGTACACGCGTCCAGTCAGAGTTGAAACTACGTCTTTGTTGTACTACGTTTGAATAACTCTCGCCTGGAAGAAAGACTATTGCTTGACGATTTAATAAAGTAGGTACTTGAAGAGTAATTTAATGCATTTTAAACAACCTTAAATTATATTTGATTTAAAATACGCATTAAATCATTGCATCCATTCCTCAATTTTTCGCCAAGATCACCTTCGAACCGTAAAGAAATTTAACAGCCATAATTTTTTAATGGATTTTAAAAAGGTATACAGAAATATATAACATTAATTTTTACGGAATATTGACGATTTTTTTATTTAGAGAAACTTTATACGCATAGTTCTTATGCCAGATTATTTAAATTTGTATGTTATTACGCGTATTTTTTCATGTTTGCTCACAGTTATTTGAAATATAAATGAAACTGGTAGAGCTTATTTTAAATCCAACTATTGCAATTGAAGCACACTGACACCTCTTTAAATGTATTTATCTTAAACTTTATTGTTGAACAGGTTCTCTGCTTTTAAAAACATCTCCAAATAAAAAGCCATAAATTTTCATTAGCATAAAAGATAGTAATGCTAGGAAACAGCCCTTAAATTCAAATAGCAACTTAATATGCGTTACATAAAAATTTAATAATTATTTAACTCCTCATTCTGCCACACAAAAATTGAATCCAAAATTCGTATTCATAAAATTCAGCTTTTATGGGGGGGGGGTTGCAAAAGGATATCTCTCGACGAGATATGATAAAACTCAAATGATGTCACTGAATGCTTCCAAATTTTAACAAATTCTTGATTTTTGCACACTTATCTACTCACGCAGTCAGTAAATCTTAATCAAATAATCAACATGTTAGCTAATGAGGCAAACATACGATTGATGTAACAAGGAGACGGTGCTAAATCTTTCCAAGTTTAGTAATAGAAAATATTTTTTAATTAATAGTTAATCTCCTAGATAAATTCCCATTTCAATCCAGAAAAAACCTGTTTTGTTCCATATATTCCGAAAAATATTTCTGGCAATATTATTTTAAACCAAATATATTAGGTGCATAGATGCTCGATGCCGTACGGACCCCACTATGTTTAGCCCAGAGCAGTTACCTGATACGTCCATCTCTCTTGTTCATCTTGAGTGTTACCCTTGAAGTTTGATTTAACAAGATGCTAGTGAAGCATATCTGTAAATCTATTTGATTTTTATCCACTATTGCATCTTTAAACATTTTTTGAAGAGAGTAAATGTGAAACTCATTGAGCCCCTCTCCTTGATTAATTTTATCAAGCAGGGTTTTAACTCTCAATGCAACAATGCACACCTAAAACTGTTTGTACATGCAATATTTGACGGATTTTTAGATATCTATTATTAGAAATATGTATTTCTATAGTACCGTAAAAGGCTAACAAATGTACTAAATAAAATAGGTAGAATTTTGAGTTTACCTATCATACTAGTACTATTCAGTATTTATCCTTAGTCAGTTCTTAAAAAGCAAAGGTATTCTTAAAAAGCATAGGATCGAATTTACTTCTTGCATCTAATTAATTAAGAGAGATAGATTAAGGTAAAGGCTACTATCAGAACTACTATTAAATATTCTTTCGACCAAAATGTCCGTGTAAAGTAATTTTTTCTCTGTCTTGTCCAATAGGTGAATCATATCTAATAGGTATCGTTTAATTACTGACGGTTCAGGACTAAAAGTTTTTAATTTTTCTAATTCATCACTTAATTGTTGATTTCTAGATAGAGATTGGCATATTATTGCTTACATTCCTGTAATACTTTTTATTTGGCCTCAAAATTTATCTTGGACAGTCTCAGAGATTAAGACTTTCAACAACTGCACGAATGAAAAGAAAAGCATTACGAGCGCCCAAAATCAGTCTTTGACAATCTCACTCTGTCAAACTTTAAAATAAGAGGGCGGAATTTGGATCATGCCAATAGGGAAAAGAGATGACTGGGATATTATTGAAATAAATCAAACCAGGCATCGTGCCGTTGTTCCTCTCGCTGAAATGTGAAAAATTTTGTTCACAGAATTTCCAAGTCCCTTTTGATTATATAAAACCGATTCAGGTGTGATGT
>LYUA01002284.1:291494-306374 GCA_002093875.1 Calopteryx splendens | reverse complement strand
ACCAGATTTCTAGTCAAATTTGAATCAAGAACATTCATCTCTTATTTCAGTTACCAAGAGCCAATCGTTTCTTTTCTAGAGTTGTCAGATGATTGTAACAATGATAATATTAATGGATAATATATAAAATGGTTGAAGAATGGAAAAATGAACCATGTAGAAAATTTTCTGTGTAAAAAAATGTTTTATAATGTTTGAATCAAATTTTTGTGTACTTTGCAAATTCTTTTTATGCAGAATTGTTTTACACCCAAAATACTTTCCATTATATTTTTTATATATTCATCAGAATATCACTATTGAAGTTTACACTTCTCCCGTGTGGTCTTAAGCACACTTTATTGTATTGGAGCAGTGCTAATAAAACTGGATAATTTTATGGAGAAAATGTGTAATTAATTAGGTGCACTTTTCATCCCAATACATTATATAGATATCCATACAATATCCAAAGTTGCCATCTACACTATATCCAGCTTGGATATTCACCAAAAATGGGTTTCTCATCGACCCTTTCTCTTTTACACCAATAAGTCATATTTATCTATATATCAATTACTGTCATGATTATCTTTCTTCTTTGCAGATAAGTCACCACTTAGAAAAAGTGATTCATTCACTTAGTGAAGGAAGTATTTAGCACTTAATAATGATATAGCATTTGCTAAAAAGTAACTAGGATTGCATTTTGTTACCAAAAGAAGCAAAGGCCATTGCTCAGGTAGAATATCTCAACACAGGAAAATATTCAAACCCAAACTTACAAAGTGCTGCACAAAATTCAACATTCACGAATAACATCCACATGAGTATGATGTACTCATTAGTATACAATCTTAAAACAAGGTCTGCGGGTTTCCGGTCTATGCGATTAAAAATACCCAAGTAATACTTCTCAGAAACTACAAAACCAGATACCACTTCAAATGGAATAACCATGTTCTGCATCCTTAAATTAACTTTGATGGATTCTCTTTTATGTTTTTTAGAAAAATTACTTCAAAATTAATAGGTTCATTATATTTCCCAAAAGAAGCACTTAGATCTCCACTACTCCCACAGTGTTGCCTATATTTTGACACTCATTAGAATCAAATTTACTTTTGAATTTTGCACTCTGCTCTTAATTCTTAGACTTTGCATTTTCCAAATTACCTAATTATTTTTTTACTGAAATTACTTTCATTCCCCTAAAAAGGACACTCATACAATAAAAACTATTATTATTAACAGTACATCCAATGCACATTCATTCCACACATCTCTCTTATTAGGTAAAAACTCGAGCACGTGTACATACGAGTAGCTCATACTCTCCCTGACTAAGGTCCACATTTGTTAATTCTGACATACCTCATTAATGTACTAAAGTATCATGTAAAATCAGCTATTTTTGCTGCCTTGAAGACATTCATTTAGAGCTTGGTTGAAAGTTCCTTGCATGGGCACAGAAACCCATTTTCATCCCAGGCCAAACCATTTCCAAGGACTGAATAGACAGGGGGATGTGGATGAAAGCAAAGAGTGAAATAACCATTCTCCTTTGGGACTCTTAGGGTTTTCAGTCCCTTACTTTCCCCTCTAATTCTCCTCCAAGTGTTACCTTCCCAAGCTTCCTCCCCTAAAGATACTTTCCCCTCCACTCACTGGCGCTCTGCACATCAAGGTGCCAGGCTTTCAAACTGAATTATATTCATCATCTACTCCACATACTACAACAATTTGTCTATCAGCATTCGCATTCCTTTTCATCTATCCCATCCTCTTTCGCAAGCATTCTGCAAGGATACTATCAACTTGTTTCAGTTATGTCACTGCTCTGTAATCGTTCTCCATATCAAGCACAACTATGCACTTTCATTTTTAGGCATTTACCCTCAATTTCATTCTTTGCTACCATACTAAAACTATCCACAGCTCTCTGTAGATCTTTCAGGCTCTCAACTAGCAATACTGTATTATCACAGAAAACCAGCAGCATATGCATCTCCAATCCTTACACTTACCTTATCCTTGCATTCACATACAGCACATTTATCCATATAAACATTAAACAGACCTGGAGACAATATGCATCCTTGTATCCTGATTCTCTCAAAACTTTCCACAATGCTCTTTATTTTCCCTGTCATATGCCTTCTTCAAATCACAATCTTTTATGCACTGATATACTTACTTTAATGCAACAGCTGACTAGTACATCTCCTACCAGGCATCTAACTATATTCACCCCCAGACTTTGCCTAATGTTACTTTTTGTAACCTTTCCACCAATTTACTTAAAACTTTCCCCATACGCTCAAAACACTACTTTCTCTAGAATTCTTACCCCTCATCCATTTATACAAAGTTACATTATTACTTATCTCACCATGTCATGTGCCTGGCATACCAACAAGCTCCTTTACACATTAAACCATCATGACCTCATTTTGGCATCCAAATTGTACACATGTATTACAAAATAATATGGCATGTTACATAAATTGTATGGAGCAAAGAAATTTATTGACTAACTGAACCAAATGGAAGTAAAAAAATTTAACACAGCCTCATATTTAAAAAATCATTTTACTTCATAACAGATCGTGATGAAACAATGTACATCTGATATTCTCTCAACACCTGACCTGTATCTCTTTTAACCTCATAGTTGTTATAAATACATTTTCAATATGCACTTATATGACAGTAGGATAAAGCAGCAGTAATAGTCTTAAGATACCAATTATTGAATATACCCCCCCACTGAAAAAAAGGAGAAAGCAAGCAGCAGTCTTAATTATAATTCTTTCTTAATCCAAAATTACCAAAAATATAATTGCTCTCTTTAAATGCATCACTCTTGGAGATTCATAACAGAATTAAGCTTTGTCAAGCAATTCTGTTAGCATTTTTTCTAGTTTTCTTGAATCTTGTGCAAATTTTCGTATTCCCTCACTCAGTTTTTCTGTGGCCATTTGATCCTCATTTAAATGCCAGCGGAATGCACTCTCATCCAAATCCATCCTCTCCAGATCCTCTTTCTGGGCTGAAATGAAAATATATTAAGTTAGACCAGAAAAATGGAATTACTTCATCAACACCATCAGCAATTTTCTTTAAAAAAAATAGGCATGAATTAAAGGGAACAAAAAATCAGAATATGTACCAGTTTCTGGGACTGAATATAATTTATATATATATAAGGGTGCACAATGTTATTCGACAAGTACAAATATTCCAAATTTGAACAAACCTGTCTTATCTGAAAGAACACACTGGACTTCTGCATTGCTGCTATCCAATTCCTCAAGAAGAGCAGGGCTTATTGTTAGCAAATCACAGCCTGCTAGAGCACGAACCTCACCTAGAGGGAAAAAATTCTTTCAATACTGAGATAACACAGTAAAGTCAAAAGAGAGAATTCATGCATTGACACTTGAGGTAATTACTTCTTTAGAAAGTAATTCATTAACACATAATGAAATATTTTAAAAGTTCTATATGAGGGCACCATTCACTACAATGGACAAAGGTATACACAGAAACTCTGGCATCTCAAATTTCAAAAGAATTCTGCACATAGGAAAGTCTTAACTTAAGTAAGTTATTACAACATTTAAAAAATATTTTTAAAAGATTTACAACCACTGTTGGAGATTCCAAAAATTGGATTAATACAAATTTTCCTGGAATAAATGTATGAATAAGGAACCCAAAATATCACTATCTTATAAAGATTATTTTATCAAGCCCAAATTTATCAATGCCTACTCTTGTTCTATTCACACTTTTATTTCATCCCATAGCAAGAAACTAGCTCATGGCTACTATAAACTGGTAACCTAAAGGTTACCTCAATATTCACAACATTTGTACGTACTTTGCAAGGAAGACTAATTTTAAGTTTAAGTCATTGCTCCTAAACCAGCATATGAATTCATCAATCACTTACTATATGCTGTAGGTACAGCTATTTGATATTTGTATTAGCATAAAAACTACAAGAAAAAAAATAGCATTACTTACCAACATTTCGGAATGATGCACCCATAACAACAGTTTTGTGCCCAAATTTTTTGTAGTAATTGTAAATTTTAGTCACAGATTGAACTCCTGGATCCTCTTTTGGCTCAAATGTCTTGATCCCTGTATTTGCCACGTGCCTAAGCAAACATAAGTTTTCATGAATATTGTTTGTGATTTTATTACAGTCCAATTATATAGTTTTCACTTAAATGTTTAACCAACTTTTTATATCATTCAATTATTTTACTAAAATCTAAAATAAGATTTTTTATTTTAACATCACATTTTCTTGAAAATTACAGGATGAATAGCATTCTTTTAAACACATGAGAATATAACCTAGCAAATAGAGGAGAATCATGGGTTCCAGGTGGGTGCTAACCTAACCCTAACCTTCTCCTTTCCCTTCCCCACTACTTTCTTCCTTTACTCTCTCCAATATTGTAATTCATGTAATATTATGTAAGCACAGGAGGAAATGAACAAGGGCTGTTCAATATTTAGTCGATCATATTTTTTATTTGTATTATTTATTGTACAAAAATTAAATTTTGCTATAATTTTAGCTTAATGCATAATGTATATGTGGTAAAAATTTCATGGCTTTGACTCCAGTATTGTGTCATTGGAAGCAGTAGCAAGTTGAAGCATGTTCAGTTCGCCTACAGCAATAATGGAGGTACCATATGACAAGAAATACACTGCATTAAAATTCTGCTTCTGCTTGAGCAAAACGTCAGGCAAGGCCTGTGCAATGCTACGAGAGACATATGGTGGGTCTGTTCTTCCCTATAGCACAGCTAAAAGATGGTTTAAAATGTTTAAAGAGGGGAATTTTTCAAAGCAAGGTGGATCTGGAGGTCCAGTTAGGCTCTTTTTGCCAGGGCTATTCCCTTTTTAACATCATCTAAGCTTTCCTTTAATCTTGATATTAGCATTAATATCAAAGGTGTCGCTTACACATCCAAATTTTCCTATGGTCCTACTCAAACAGCTAAAATGAATTTGATAATAAATAAGTAACTCAAAAATTACTGAAGGTGAAAGTAGTTAACACTGAGGGGATTCTTAATACTATGCCTCTCTTCCTTTCATTCGAGTGTGAGCGGCCATAGCATGTATGAGCACTAAGGGAGGGGTCCTTAAATATTGGCAAAAAAATTTCTATGAAATTATTTTTGGATGCCCCGTAAATTTTTTTCCATTTGCTTCAAAAGTAAATTGTGTTGAATACTATTACAATAAGATCAATGAAAGACATGGTGCATCACACATGATATTAATTTCTCCAGCATGTTTTATTGCTACTTGGTTTTTCCGAGTGAAAATTGAGAAAACCTAATTGGTTGGAATCTCATAAATTGTTTCAATATTAGGTCCTATAGTTCTTAAAACAATTTCTGTGATGTGTTAACGACTATTTACAGAATATGATGGTATTAACTACAGCCAAGAATGATCAGTATAGTGATGTTTTAAATTTTAAATTAGAAAAGTATTAATTTTCTTGTTAACATCTTTAAATTAAGTACATTTAAACACAATATATTAACTGACTATAAATGGATGTAAAACAAAAATCTTTATGGCCTAAAAAGTTACTCAAAACATCAGAAATTAACAGGAATCATCTTTTAAATCATCAGCAAAATTTGCAAGTAGTGAGAGAGTATGTAAAAGCATCACAGGGCTATCAATTGAATTTTATGACTATGTACTTACCAGTCTAATATTCTGCCAACAAAGGGAGATATAAGTGTAACATTGGCATCAGCACATGCAACAGCCTGGCACATGGAGAACAACAGAGTGAGATTACAATGTATTCCATGATCTTTCTCAAGCACCCTGGAAAAAATATAAGATATAAATGTTATTAGACATTCAAATAATATATTAACAGCAGAGTCATTAGAAAATAAAAATTCATTTCATACAAATCGAACCATGCCTTTAACTTCATCACATAAAAAACTGATGTTAGAAAATACTTGTCTGTACATCCATGGCAAATACATATAATACTACACAATGGTGGATCATGGATTTCTTCAATGGCAATGGGTTTTTTATTTGCCCTTGGTGTTAAGTAATTGTTGAGAAGTTCAAGACATTATGAATAAGCAATCTAACAACAAAAGACCTTATTTCTTGATCCTAGTTTTCCATTATTTTTTATCCACTTACAGTCCTCAATTGAAGTATTTCTTTATTAAAAACAGAATGACCTAATCTTTACCTAAAAGTGTATCTGAGCCTGCTGTTTTTGCCCCTAGATATATTCATTTATACCTTCCATTTAGCTATAGAAGGGGCATGATTTTTCAGTGGGTAGAGCAATGAGCTCCTAACTGGAGGCCCTGTGTTTGATTTTAGGTGATGTCTATGGGCACCCTTAGCATCACCCAAGCTATGTGATTTTTTGGGAGACAGATCTTCCTGGGAAACCACGGGGGTTGCAGGGAAAGGAACTGACCCCCCCCCGGCCCAACCCTGATCTGTGGATTTCACCTTCCATTTGTCTTAGTATTGGGTGAGCCTTAACCTCAACTATCAAATCAAACCTTTGGGTTGATTACTGTGGTGGTTCATCTATAGACTATCAACATTTATATTTGATTCTCTGGTTTAATTGGATATCATACACATTACTACAAATCATAAAATTCTTCACATCTATATTTAATCACTCACTCATTTTTTTCAAGTAAAATGCAAAATTACTATACAAAAAACGAAGCACATACTTTTGAGCATCAATGAAAATGGTAACTGGGGTTGATGGGAGATGTGACACTAGTGATGGGAAATGAGACACTAGTCATTTCAACAGTTTGTCTATGCATTGTTTGCATGAATGAACAGGAACGGTAATGGCTCCAGCCGGTGAACCCATACTACTACCACCCCTAACCGGTGAACGTCTTAATGATGGGCAAGGAAGTGGGGTGGGATAATGTAGGGAACCAGAGGGGGTGGGGGTAAAATAAATTGGTAATGATACAAACGACTAAAATGAAATAAGATAATTAAAAAATAAAATAAATTTAATCAAACACTATTGCTTAGGTGTGCTGAAAAACACACCTAAGGAAGAGCACGAAAGTCTCAAACACACACACAGGGCTTAAGAGGGAACACTCAGTGTATCAGTGGCCCACAAATCACACCCTAAGTTATAAAAAAGATTACATGTAATCAAACACACACTCCCCTAGGTATGCTGTAAAGCCTTTCCTTTATATCATTACCAATTTCTTTATCCCCCCCTCTGGTTCCTTACATTATCCCACTCCACTTCCTTACCCATCATTAAGAGTACAGCTGGGGTCGATCACTTCCCATAACATTTTTGCATGTTCGTAAATCAAAATATAGGAAATCAAAAATCATTCTCAATACACATGCAAATGTTAACTTCTGCAACACAAAAAAGTGCCTCATACTGACATGTAATAACACATTCAAAAGCTCTCCTGAAATGTTATTATGTATACCTAAGGTGAAAAAAGCGAATCTTGGTTCAACTGAAACCAACATGATTTGAATCTCCATCACTCGAATATCCCTCCCTTTGCTCACTCCATCCTTGCGGTTGCAGTGATCATTACTTCAGTTCGATGAAGAAAGCTATTGCAGCCAGAATAAGGGTATTTAAACCCTGCCACTTGCATTCCCCTTTCTCTTCACGACCAAGGCAATAGCTTGTTACTTCAATTATTTTTATTTTGTTATGCCTGCATGAGAAAATGTGATGTGTGAGAATGCTTTCCACGAAGTCAACCTGTTGGACTGTTACCATTCTCATATTGTTCACCCTTACTGGTGGCTACAATTGTTTACAGCCTAAGGAGGCTTAATGTATTCTTACATACAGAACATTAAATTATAGACAGAGTCAAACATAGCAACAACTAACAAAAATGTATTTAGATGCCAACTTTCACCACTACATGACGTTAAAACCTTTTGAAATTTGAGATAGTGATTAACTAAGGTATAAGAAAAGATTCATGTTATGTTTCTATAAATATATTAGATATGGAACAAGGTTTTACACAGTATTTTCATATCTCCTTACAACATTTTTGTATGAGAGATGGGACCTATGAACTGAGTAGCCAGGTCATGGCATCCAGCTGACACTCCTGTCTGACATCCAGCCTGTGCATCACTCAGGTTTTTGACAAGCATCAAAAACTCAGGTGTCAAGAATATTGGCATCGGAAACATTAGGTGGATACCGCTAAGGAATCAAGTGACAATGAATAAAACAAATGATTTTTTTGTAAATGAATTCTGAATGAATTTTGTAAATAAATATTGAATTCTTAATGGGAAAGATTGAAATTTGTTTATTTTAAATAAACATTGTAATTTGAAAGAAAATTGTAATTTTGTGATCCCACAATATTTTATTTAGATACGACCTGGGGGTTTCAAATTCCAACGCCATCTTCAGGTTGTTGGACGTCGAAACCAAGACTGTATCTAAATAAACTATTGTGGAATCACAAAATTACAATTTTCTTTAAAATGAAAATTGATTCCATAAAGTCACACCTGAAACCACCAATTAAACATTGTAATTTCTATTCATTAATTTATTAAGCAAAGTGAAAGAATTTTCATTTAAAATGCTTTATACATTATAAATTGGAGTTGATCCTTCGACAGTATTTCAATCCAGTTAGGAATTGTGAATACATCTAAATATATTTCAATTTCGGTTAATGCTTATGGTTTTTCTCTGTAGGTGCATACACAAAACCTGTGACAAATGAAATATTTTAGCATCCTATTTTTTATATACTATCATCATTATACAAAATTATTTTTTTCGCTTCTGTAGCTCTAAAAAGAATGAGGTTGTTTTAGATTCGTGTAAAATTTGTGATGTGTGATTTTTACCCATCCCATTACCCATTTTTACCCAACAACTGAAAATATCAATGTTTTTATCTTTAAATAAACAATAAGGAATTCTAAGCAACATCAATACTGAAAATTGATATCATCCTAATGATGTCAAGAGGAGGTCCAGGACATATTCTAAAATGATAAATTTCATAGCTCTTTTTTAAATGTAATCTGTGGTGCCACCCATTTGAATCTAGATTACTATGCATCCATTGGCTAAATCAAATTAAAATAAATACCACCTGACCCTTGATCAACTTTTGGTCCTCACCAACAGTAGATATGCAAAACATTTTTAAGCCTTTATGTATTTATTGAAATTTATGTAAACATTGTAACGCATATCATTTTATAGAATCCAAAATGTGTCCGTTGTTGAAGCTGGTAACTTGAATACTGGACTTAGATATTCATATGGCCCCGAAATATCAACAAAAAAAAATCCATCACAAAATATCAACCTTAATAGCAACCCATGTTTCTCTTGATATATTCAACCCTTGATTCAAGCCTCAGCATTTCTCATTCACTCTATTGATTTCAAATGTAGTCAAATTGGTTTAAGTGTGGGAAACCGTGGTTTCTTTACAAGATGAAATTCATTTCAGCATCTCAAATTTAAGTACAACAGCCATAGAGACATTGTCTTCAAAAGCTGCTTCAAATTACATTGCACTTTCTGATATGGGATTATCCTTTTACATACAGTAATCCAAGGCACAAACTCTGGATAACTAATGATACAGAGATATAATGCACTCTTTACATCACCAAAACTTAATAGCAGATAATGGAATAATGGCTGACATCCTAAATATATACCACAATAAAGACATCATCATTCCAAACTCACATCATTCCAAACTCATTCAATTCTTGAAGATGGAATTTCACAGGAATGTAGACATAAAAGCAGATTCATTCAGCCTGAATTATGGTGCTGAATTCAAAGGCAGAAATATGGCATTGTAGTAAAAGGTATTAACTCACAGATTACAAATTATACATCATACCATTAAGTATATAATGCAACATACTTTGCTTTCAAGAACACCATTTAACATTAAAAGTATGAATTATATATTTACCTGGCAGCTTGGATACCTTCCCAAGTTGAGGCAAGCTTTATCAAGATTCGCTTCTTATTTATACCCAGCTCTTCATATAAACCAATGAGCTTGCAGGCCTTCTTGATGCTCCCTTCCTTGTCAAAGGACAACCTTTAGAATAAATTGCGAGAAAGAAGCAATGAAAAAATATCTGTATTGTGAAACAAGAACACACCTGTAATTCACATAAACAATGTTAAACAACAAATGTTCTAAATCTTTAGAACCCAGGTTGTACCCTGTAGGCTGATTTTCAGTCAACTTGGAATAAGTACCTTACGGCAAAATATTTTTTTTTTCTTCCTTCAAAATTTTCATGAGGACTTTTTTGTAATTATAGCTAGTATATGCAAGGAGGAAGTGGGAGTGGAGGATTGCCGGATCAGTAACCACTAATTCAAATTTGCTGATTTAGACCACAGTCGTAAAATTAGGATGAGCTTATTTTCCTGGTTGTTTGGCCTATATATTTATCTATACTTTAACTGTTATTTCTTTGGCAATTACTGTAGAAAGCCATTTCATATGTATGAAACCAGTGGAGGTCTCACATGATAAATGGAAGTCAAATTTGCTTTTACAACAAATATATATATTTCATGAGAGCACCTTATTCTACACTAAAAATGGAAACTTTTGTTACTAAGAATTTTTATCAGACTCTTAAATTTTTAAGTTTTATAGAAAACCAATACATATATATATTATGATTTCAAGAAAATTTCCCATGTAATTTTTCAACTTATTTCTATTATAGAGTAAGCCCTGACACAGAAGGAACCCTTTTAGCTCCGCATTACATTGGTAGGAGAGACCACAATGGGAAATTGAGATTATCAGACTGTACTATTTCAAGGGTAAATTACAAGAGACAAATAGTGATGTATTTCACAAGGAATCGAGGTTTTTTTCAGAATTTATTTTTGTATTAATATTTAATTGTGAAAAAATGGGTGAAGTACACCTTGTCCCAAGCTCTAATATACATAAAAATTCAGACAAAACCTAAAAATGACGAGGCCTGATGTGTTTCAATGGTACCTAGCTCTTCAAATAATGATTCTTTGTTTGACATCTCAAATCACAGCTCTGAGCGCTATAAGGGTTCACAAGAAAGTTCTCATATCAACACAAATCAATAAAATTCACATAGATTTCTTCTAACTAAATAACGGTTTGCTTCAGTTTGGAACAGGAAAATTAATTTCAAAATAATATATTATAAAGATTTATTGGATAGAATTTCTGAATAACTTACCTTGCATCAACTTCAGTGGATACTCGCCCAGGAATTATTTTCAGTATTTCCATTCCAAAGAGCACAAAAAGCATATCAGAGGCAGCTTCCACTTGTTCTAGTAGATTCCTGTGTATATTAGGCATAAAATGAATTATAAATTATACATTCATTCGTATGTGTACCAAAAATCAAAGTTTGCCATTTAAATGCATCACCCCAGCTCTAACCATTCCTATCCATTCCCATTCACATAGTAAAAACTTAAATTTTCACCTACTTTAAAACACTTCCCTCCATTATACCCATACATACTCACTAACTCGCATAAATTTGGATTACAGTCTTCCAAATTCCTGGATTAGGTATCCTCATTCACTAATTAATTACTATAATTACAACCTGACATACACCGAAACAAATTCTCTCTTCACTACAGCTTCCCTCTCTATTTTAAACCATTACTGGAGCACACCTCATCAGTATATCGCTCTGTTGAAAACAGTGCTCCAAAAGCTACTAGTAAGTGTACCATTCCTAGTTTTTTCATAGGTTTGTTAGAGAATATCATTAAATGCAATTACCAATACCAATTAAATTTAGGTTTTAGATAGCCTCTGGCTTGAGATTATATGTTTAGGTTCAATAAAAAAAAGGACAGGTAACTTCTCCATTATCACCCGTACTTTTCTATGTAAAGGTGGTGGAAATAGTAAGGGAGCTGTGGGAAGAACTAGAGCCGCTTAACCCCAGTGGCTTGAGACAGGATTTGAGGGTAAATGTCGGAAAGGAAGTGACACCGATCAATATGAATCATCGCTTCGTTGTGTTAAATATACCCATCATTTGGCCTTTGCTTCCTCCTAAACCATCTAAATTAATACTAGACCAACCTAGTATGTAGTCCCTCCCTGAAAAATAAATTTATTTTGAAAAATTAAATTGGCATTAATGTGACTAAGGAAACTTGGTCTTTGAAGAATGATGAAAATCATAGGCTGGAGACTTTTGAGATGTGGGTGCGGTGAAGGATGGAAAAGATGAAATGGAAGGAAAGGAAACCAAACTAAGATGTTTTGGGAATGGTAGGGGAAGAGAGAAGGGTATTGGGAGAAATCCAAAGAAGATTAGGCATGTTAGATGGAATGAAGGGTGGGAGAAAATATGCAGAAATGAAGAAGGGTTATTGTAGGAATGAGTCCATCAGGAACTTACCTTAAATGGTAGATTGTCAATAATATGTATTACCATTAATAATAATTAAAAGAAAAATAATGTTAACCCCTCTGCCATAAAGTGATAACACGAATATAGTGAAGTATTATTTTCTCGCTTTTTGCATTTGGTCGCAATGAAAACCTGATGAATGTATGCTGGATCACAGATCTAGCGACTGTCAATGACACTTTTTTTACTGTAATCTATACACCTATCATAATGTATACTCTGCCACAGTTGAATAAAAATTGTTATTGAAAGCTTTCATTAGCGTGATATAAAAATTAAACTAATATATATTGATTGCTACACATTCTATGAATTTCTTTCATATCCACTGCACTATAAAAGGAGGGTAGGGTTGTCCAGTGGATTGAGTGTTGGGCTACTAACTGGGTTTGATTCTGGGTTATGCCTCTAAGCACCCTAAACTTAACCATTCTGCATGATATTGCTAGTACCAGATCTTTTTGGGAAACCACGAGCGGCTCAGGAAAAGGAACTGGCCCCTCTACCTTGATTGCGAACTTCCATTGCAGTTGGGATTAGTACTACATAGCTCACCTCTACCCTCATTTATCAAACCAACCTTCGGAGTCATTACTGTGGTTGATACTACAAGTGGAGCCTTGGATATGACGGTTATTGGCAATTGTACATATATTTGAACCCCTACAGCTTGGAAACTATGTGGTCTACAGGGTAAAATGTTTACATGAATTACTATCATGATGGTAGAACGTGTAGTAGTGACAAATTTTGCATGAAAATCTTAGTATGTTTCATTTTGAATCAGCCGGGTGATGTATGATGGAATGATCAGGCCTGAACATTGGATTTCAAATTTCTTGCAAAATATTCATATGCATAACACCACACTTCTCAATATCGTTACACAAATTAGGGGACAGCAAGTTCACATAAAATAAAAGATTGTACTATTAGTGTTAAATATCAACAAGGAACAGAGGCACAGTTAGACACCACCTTGAACAAAGCACACACAATATGATTTACAATAATGATACAAAACCAATATCTCATTCTCCGAAATTTCCCCCGACGATGATTTAATAGTGCCAACAGTAACCATATGCTCAGCCTTTGCTACATTAGCAATAGTGATGTTCGAAACTACAGGATCAACTGTGAGTCTGGAAGCCTGCAGTGTTGTTTTTTGAATACCGCTTTCCTAAAAAAATTACTTGCCACCCTAAAAAAAAGCAGTCTATCAAGTGGGATACTCCAGAATTATCATGCTTAAGATCCAAAGAAATTATGCTGCATTCCAAATACATTAGCACAGGCAATGCAGAGGAAAAATATGCTTGGCAAGAAATCCCTGCCACACGCCTTTGCGGCGGCTTGCAGGGTATTATGTAGATGTAGANNNNGCTTGCAGGGTATTATGTAGATGTAGATGAAATCAAGAAAAAGTATATTAAAGAAATACACCTTTCTCAAACTAAGGCAAATTATGCATTAATAATAATTATATAACTATCATTAACAATTCTCATAACCAGGTGAAGACTGCATGGAAAATTAATAATAGGGAAGTTGGATCTTCTAGCACTAACTCTGAACTCACCTTAACTCTGGAAACCTTAAACACCTACCTCATCATTTCCACTATGGGCCATCCAATCACTGCATCGCAATTACGAAATAATTTCAACGTGACTGCTTCCACACTCAAATGGAGATGGATTACATCACATGACATCAAAAGGGTTATAATTTTTTTTAAGTCTAGTGATTTGGATATTTATGGAATATTCACTAATTGATCAGCTGTCTTGCCAACTTCCTTGATGAACCTCTTGCTAAAATTTGCAATTCATGCCTCCAGTCAGGTAGCTTCCCATCAGCTCTAAAAAGATCCTAAATTATTCCCATTCATAAAAAAAGGTGATGAGAAGAAGGTAATTAAGACTCAACTCTATGACCATTTCCAAAAAAATAATTTGTTTACATCTTCTCAAAATGGCTTTTGGAAAGGCCATTCTATAACTTCTGCGATTAAACAGGCTATAGATACAATTCTTAATGTTTTGAAGATAAATCATCCATCGCATTAACAGCCTTCCTCAAAAACTCTATGCATAATGTCATCAAAAAAATTGAACTACAACTCCTGGCCTCTTACCTTTCTGATCGGATGCAGTGCATCTATATAAATAATAATAAGTCTAGTACTGGTCATTGAACTAGTGAGTTTATTGTGGCAAAATAGATAAGTTTAAGAGTTTCAAAAGAGACAACATTTAAAAGTTTGCACAGGATGAAGATACCTACAGCCATCTTCCCCAGTATGGAGTCAATGTGAGTTGCCCAGTCAAGGTTCTCATTTCAGTACAGGCCAAGGAATTTAATGTGCGAGGA
>LYUA01002284.1:193548-212202 GCA_002093875.1 Calopteryx splendens | reverse complement strand
GGAATAGAAAATTTCAATTCATTAGTTATTGAAAAGTTTGCATCCAAGAAGGAAAGGAAAGTGAATTTAGTTTTAAAGAAAATATAAATCCAAAGTTCTGAACATGAAATTAAAATTTCATTTGCAATAAAATACGAATGTTTGTTTTGCTTCAAGATGTTGAATCGAAGGAGATATTTTGTAATTTAAACTATTTTTTCATAATTATTGAAACAGTTTCAATACTATACAGTTATTTTAATTGCTGAAGTGGTGATTTTATTGTTAATTCTTGTGTGTACAAAAATGTGATTCTTGCATTTAGTTTGATATTTAAGTTTTGTTTTATAATATTTGAATTCCTGTTTAAGATTTCCCCAATTCAAAACATTTTAAAATATATGTACTGCATTATTTAGGATTTTTCTAGATTTCTAATATCCCAGGTTGAAAAAGCTATTTCAGTAATCGAATTTCCTCCTTTTTTAAAAATATGCTGGTAACTCTGATTTGCTCCACTAAAAAATGCAATTCAATAATTTTGGATTACAATGTTATAAAATAAGTGTTTTAAATTATCAGCATGTCTTTGTGATTCAAATTAATAACTATTGATGGTTTTTTAACTAACAACCCCATTTAAAGAAGTCAACTAATTGAATCAACATTCACTGCTTGTTAATTGGCCTTAAAAATATAAAAACTTCTATTTTACAAATGTGAATATTTGGAAAATCTGCATCAACCTTTTCTTCTGAAAGCCACAAATTGGATCTCTAAGGATATAGCTTCCCATGTACACATAAAATCTTTAATACTTTGCACTCTCCTCAAACTGAATTAGGAGTTAAACATTATTAAGGTCTGGAATAAAACTGGTATTTTGAGTTCAGAATTAAATATAGAGCTGCCCTTAGATATCGGCTACCAGGCACACAATAGTAGCACACACACACTGCTAGAAACAAGATCCGTGACTGCTCTCTACCACACTGCTGAAAATTACTCTATAAATTTTGCTCCAATAATCCCCACTATCCTTCTATTTCACCTTGCACAAGCCTAGCATTTCAATACTTCCTCACTCCAACACTCCAAGCCCCTATTCTGACAGTAGTGTTCCTCTTCTGAGTCTTCTTTACGGCTGTGATTCAGCTGTGGAAGGGTTTCATGGGATGATAACCATGGAGGCCTTCCCCGCTGCCAGGCGTGACACCTGCCCCTTTGGGCCGTGCCTCATAGTACCCGGCAGTGCCAGGACTCATTTCCTTGATTGAGTCCACCATACATTCTTCGGAAAAATAATTGAGGTGATTTCCTGGTGCCTTATTCAATAGTGTTTTTAATTTGACATCATGACTTGAATGGCTGTCCTACTGGGATCAGATGCCTTAGCAGCCACATCTCTGAGGAACAGACATTTAGTGGACTATCTTCTGTCTGGCTTGGGTGACTCCACCAGGAGCAACTTCCATGTTCCCACCAGCATTGCTCTAGGGGTCCTCAGAAAACGGAAGCCCTTCCACCACGTCAAGGTCCATGCAGTCCATGAGGACTTTGAATATGGAGAAAGTAAAGATACTGGGAATCTTGCCAGTAACTATTATAATAATAGACAAAAGTGTGATTTTGCACATATAGACGGGAGTTCAATGCACTCCTCAAGTAAGATGAGTAGCTGAGCATGCTCTGAGTACATCTGTTTCATGTTTAATAAAAACAAATGCTTGCCAACAAGCTGCAGGAAATGCTGAGGCAGTACCTTCACAAGTCACCCACCCAAGAAAAAGCAACAGTATAAAAATCACTTGCCTTTACTGCGATTCGAAGCAGAGTCCTTTGATTTCCATGAAATCATAGTGTAAAGCTATGTACAAACTTGTATGCCATAGGTGTAATGTGGAATTATTATGACAAGCAAAGAAGCTTTCTGAACATACACATACAATGAACTTGTGTAGCGCAATCCATGAACTATGGTTAGGCTCTTCTGGGTTACAAAAGTAAGTGTACTGAGAAGTAAGTATTGGGAAGTGACTTGTATGCTTCTATTAGACCCAACGTTTCTTACTCACGCCACATTCTCACAACTTGTGTGCACATTGAGAGGCAACTGAGCCCATTCACACCATGGCAGCGAATCCCTTTCTGTTTATCAAAAAACTGACAGCAGACGGTTCACAGTAAACCTGTTTCAGGGGTTCAGAGTACTTCCATGGTATGAGTTTGAAGCTCCAACTCCACCTGTGAGGCCACAGCAAATTCTATTCATCCCAATTTGCACGACAGCTGTGACATCCTAGTGGTTAAGTGGCTTTATGAGAAGTTTTCGAAGCTTAATGAAAAAAGCACTCAACCAAAAATTGAGGGTTCTGGGTACATATTTTGGTTAGGTGAATGATTTTTGCTCTGAGTAATTCTTGCATTTCTAAAAACTTGCAACCTGCCTGCCATTTAATACTTTTTAGTAAAAATTTTATGCCAAGTGAAAATGTTTCCACAGTAAGCTACTTAACACATTTCAAAGCTATATAGTAATTAAACTATTTTTGACTAAAACATTAGGCTTTTTATGCATATTTTTGTATTTAGAAACTTATTTTGCACTCGAATTATGTATGACCTTCATTACCAATTAGAGAAAACCTAAAATCATAAGAACTTGTTTTAAATGGGTTTGAAAGTAGAGAATTATGCATACTATAATTTACGACCAAATTGAATGACACAAAAATATGACTATCCAAAAATTATGGCCAATAATTTCCAACTCCAGCGTTTCACCTTAAAGAGTAGATTCATTCAAAAATTAAAAACCCTTTGAGCCTAATGCAGAGTTCGTGATGACTCACCAACAAAGCTGGGTCCAGCGAGCGGCAAATCCAGCGTCCCTGTGGCTGAGACAGCATTCAGTGTGGGTGCAGTCTCGAGGATGATGGGCGGTGGGTGTGCGCTGGGCGGTGGCTGTGGGGGTGTGGGAGGAGGGAGGGGCTCTGTACAGAACACGGCCGGGGGCGTTGGGGAGGGTGCAATCGGAGCAAACTCCCCAGACAGCTGGCTCGTTTGGGGGATAACTTTGAGCGTCATGAAGGCATGGGGAGGGGCAGAGGGGGCCTTTGGCAGAAGGGGGAGCATGCGCTGCACTACAACACTTTTCCTCACACTCCGACCGCGACGGTTGCAGTACTTTGGTCGAAATTTCTGAAAGGAAAACAAATCCCACGAGGGGAGGAATTAGACATTTGCCTGCCTGCCATTAGTTTATATTTTTGATCAGAGCAAAAGAAAGAATGCCAGCTATACTCAAACCAGATAGTTCCTTCTTACCCTTTTAAACTCCCGAATTCCTATTAACTCATTAGTGCTCCTAATAAAATTAACATTTTTTAAACAAAACTTTCCTGATTTTTTGGTCATTGTGGTAAAAATCCATGGTAATCATGGAAAAAATAAAAAAGTAGCATAACGACAGTATTTTTACTGGAAACTTTTATGATACTATAATGCCATATTCCCCTACCCTCCCACTCCCTTTTCCGCTATCCAATCCCACAACCCCACCCAGTTCCTCCCATCCCATCCACCACCTCTTGACTACATCTATGTGCGTTAGTCTTCTACCTTATTCCTCAAGATGCTATAGTGTAGAGAAACTGGTTGAAAAATAAATTCTTAATTCCTGTTGGAAACACAGTCTTTTTTTCTAATTTCCAATCATTATAATGGAATTCCACAGTCTCGGCCTCAATTATCTCTGTTATTCTTTATAAAATTTACAATGACTAAAAATACTAAGGGTATACCAGAAATTAAACATATTTACATTACACACCACTCCATTTACAACTAACATTCACACAAACGAAGTTATACACAAAATATGGCTATAGACATAAAGGAAGGAGCACCTCAAACAAAATTAATTGTATCCTAATGCAGTCCTAATTTTTGGTATTCTCTACACCTTTCTGCCTTTTATTCCTCCGTGGGAAATTCCGTAATCATATAAGATGACAAAATCTGCAACCATTTTGTCACATGAAGTTGTCGGAGAGGGACGAGACTAATCATCCAGGGTTTGAATCCCTCTCCCACTTATCACTCACAACCATGCGACAGCATTGCAATGTCAGGAGGGATGCTGCCGATTCACCCCAGTTATCATTCCCTCCAGAGATTACCGCGCCCACTGATAAATAGACCATGAGTCGATGCCATACACAAGGGATCAGAGTGTGCTCCTTATGCACCTCCACACCCTGATCACAATCATATTTAAGGGATGGCATTGCTAGGCCCGGAGCAGTCAGCTGGTTATAATAGAGCGACCGTTCGATGAGGACTGGCCTTGACCCAGTTATGTTAAAGTAACCACACCGCTGTTCACCCGATCCAATGACTACTCCTGCTGTTCCTATCCTGCCCCAATTCACTTCCCTGAGGCAGGGCTCAGCCAGGCTCCAAGATGTAAGAGGGAATTGTGTTTATTATAATAAACCTCACTATTTCTCTTGGCTTGGCCTGGCTCGTTTCTCAGTTTGATCCTCTCCTATGTTGCCCACCTCTGCGACAAAGTCTAACCTCATTATCATCTGTAAAGTGTTGATCTCCAAAAAACGTTTGTTTGTTTTCTATTGTAAAAAAAATGAAAGTCACTAGGAGCTAGGTCTGGGCTGTAAAGGGTATGGTGGAAAACTTCCTGCTTAAAGTTGTCCAAGAACACAGTGGCCATGATCAAGAGATCAAGTGTCAAAAGAATTTGCTTGAACTTGCATGACGTCGGGGATCTCTTGTGATGTCACTTAAAAGACTGGCATTTGTGCTCGGGAGTGACATGGCGGGCCCAAGTTTCATCTCTTATCACAATGTGAGCTAGAAATGCATTGCCTTGCCTTCAAGTTCATAACGGGCAAAGTGGTCGCAGAATCTGGTGGGAGATGACTATCAAAAGGAATTAAATATTCATGATATTCTATCACAAATGTTTGAAAATTGGCAGTTATTATGTGTAAATATGAGAAAAAACACATTAACAGTTACACAAAATAAAAAATATTGCCTAATGATAATTTGCACAGCTTTTATTTCGCAACAGTTAGAGCTTTCTGGATGGTCCTCATATTAAGCATGTTCTATGCTGTTCATAGAAGTTAACTCTTGCTAATAGTATCGAAATACATGATATTTCAAATGAAATAATGAGATTGTACCAAGTTTTGATCATAGATAATTCATAGCAATTACATTTTACACAATTTGACTCAGAACCTCGAGGAAAATGAAGAAGTGGTAAACCAAAAGTGCACTGTGAACGTGGAAAACCTGACCCAGTGGAGAGCCAAGGATACCACTTCGATTAGCACTGCTTAACCACCAGATACTTTTTCAGTTATCCTGAACATTGAGTTAGTATAGTTTAACAATTAATTTTTCTAATGAGTAAAGTCAATTTTAACAATTAATTTTTCTAATGAGTAAATTCAATTTTAAAAATCAATTTTACTGCTCAAAATATCTTATGCTTAATGCCTCCAAAACGTGGATGGCACAGAATTAACTCACATCAAGCTGGGCCTTGAAGGCTTCGGCAGCTGCCCCTGGACTCACGACTCCTCCCAGTGGGCGGCATGGTGCGAGGGTTGGACGACGGAAGACACCTTCCCTGTACATGGTGCGCGGTGGGCCCCCAGGAAGGTTCAATGGGGGAGGCGGTGGAGGAGCCCCCCACATCGGGGGAGGCTGCGGCATCAGCTGCTCTTCTGGAGATTTGCCCATGGGGGAGAACTGGCCAATCTTCTGTGGGGGGGAGGGGGGAATGAAACATTAAGGAAGGTAACAAAGATGAGAGGCATATGTTAGTCCAAATAATATCTAATAAATTGCTCCACAGAAGGGTAGAGTACAAAAAACTCATTGGTGACATCTTCAGGTGAAATGTACAAAAATTCCTCCACAATCCTTTCAAGGTATCATTGTGTGACACATTTCATTACATACTCTGACCATGGAGAACACAGTTAAGGAGATCACAAAAGCTTCATTAAGTATCTTGGTGTCCCACTTACAAACGACTTGGGATGGGGTTCTAATACTGAAAAGATTGTTGGGAAAGCATTTAAAAACCTCCACTATGTCATGAGAAATATTTAAGGATGCGCGAAAGAGATGTAAGAATTGGCTTACTTCACCACTATAACACCCCTGCTGGAGTATGCTACTAATGTTTGGGATCACCATGATAAGGATAAGGTTAAGAGTCTAGAGAAAGTCCAAATAAAAGCTGCAAATACGTTTTGGGGAGGGCAACACTTCTTCCACAGCTATTGAAAAACTCACATGTACGTTTTCTTCAACTTCGGGTGTTGATGTGCAAATGCACTAAAGACATATCTCAAAGAAAGAGACAGCTCTGCTTTTGCTTTTTAAGATTCTTAGTTCTTAAAACCAAATGCCACATACAATCTCACATACAGAAGTTCATTCACATTGCAGGCACTTATGTGGGAAAATCTAGGAAGGAGGTGTAAGGGGTCTTTGATTAGCCATTGATGACTAATTCAATGGTTCTGGTTCCTGTATTACATTGCTGTTATACTATGAAACTATTGGAGATTGAAAATGGACTGCATAAGGTGCACCAATGGCCTCTCCAAGCGAGATTGAAGGATTCAGAGTTAATGAAAGTTTTTGCACAGAATTCATGAAGGGGATAATGTAGATGGGTCTGTCATAACTCATAACTTATGCCACCATCACATGTTTCCCTGCATTATTTGATTAATAGTTACAAATAACCCATCTATCCATGGAAATTATAAGCATCAAGCTAAAATAAACCTGAGATTCTACAATGCTTAAATCATGAATAAGTTGGGGATCATTTAGGAGTACCTCAGACCCATGACTGTGATGATGAAATTACTTTTACTTTCTCCTATAGGATATGAAATCACAGTAATCAACCTGAAGGTCAATTTGGTAGGTGAGGGTAGCGCTCACACAATACTATGCCCAATGGTGTGTGAAATTCACACATCAGGATATGGGGGCCAGTTCTTTTCCTTGTACCACCTGTGATTGCCCTAGATGACCTGGAACCCGAAAAATGGTCCTATAGGAAATAGCATAGTTTTCATGAAAAATATTCTAATACAGGATTTCAATGAAAATACCTATTTTGAAGTCCACTTCACACATTTTGACAACTTTCTGAATGATATCTGTTTTTAGAAAAGCTCAAGTTTATATCCTCCCACTTGAAAATTTAACTTAGGCTTCCTATGCCTCATGAACCTCATTACATTTGTTTTTCTCCTTTATTTTCATCCCACGCCTATCACAGAGACTCTGTAGTGAGCTCAGCAATGATTTTAACATGAGGAGCACAAAATTTTATCGTTAAAATTTTTATTAAGAGCATATGAAGTGTTTATATTTAGGCCAAAATTGGCCTATTGGAGATGAGAGTTTCTGTTTCCCCTCTAAGTAAGACAGTGGCACTGCACAGAAAAAAAAATAAAAAGAGCAGCAGATCTGACAATTTTTTCATTAGATCATAGGAATTTAAGTGAAGTGCCCATTTATTTCTCATTAAAATAGGAATAGATTGCAAGCACAAGAGTAAAACTTGAAGTATTATATGGATCTAAGAGTGAAATTTTTTATCCTAACCATTAATCTAATCTAGTTAGACAAAAAAAAAATATATATATATATATACATCATCATTCACAAGCCGATTTTTAGTGTTTAGTAAGCATCCAGTAAATGAGTGTTAGAGAGTGCCTTGTGTTCCTCAGGTCATAGGAAATTTTTCCAAGCGAATCCCACCGGTTCTTGAGGGTTAAGAGAGAAGTCCCATTATCTTTTGGTCATTGAATTTTTGCATTTCAAAAATAAAAAAAATAATATAAAATGAAATCTTGAAAAGGTTGAATAGAGATTCTATTTAAAATTTCAAATGTTATGGGCTTTCAAGAACTACTAAAAGAACTTTACATGGTGGAATGACTTCATGATAAGGATAAGGAAACAGCAATTCCACAGATGTTTTATTGTAGCACGACCATGGTTTTTATGCATAGCATCATCATTATATGATTACAGCATTATCACCTGATGACAATGCTATCCATCAAAACCATGGTTGTGCTACAATATTACTACTGTGGAACTGATGTGCTTCCCTACCTTACAATAAAATATGCCTTTAAATTTTCAGAAAAAAGTATATGCATACAAAATGAAATATTTATTCATTCATGATCAAATTCTGTCAATGGTCACTCAAAAAGTAACACACCTAAATTACGTTAGGGTAATATTTAGTAAATAAAGGAAAAATATTGCCAAATTTAACCATTGTGATGGAAAAGATTATGTCTGAACTGAACTCCACAACCCACATGACAATTTTTTATAAGGAAATATTTTCTTAAATACACAGAAAAAAATCAATGCATGAATTTTTGTTGATAATGAAATTGAGCAAAACAATCTGGGTGAAAATAGAAGTAGTGAGCATAAAATAATTTTTGTGAAGTTTCAGGATATTTCTAAATATTTTCAAAATGCAGACACATTCACCAGCATTCCCAGATTGGACACCACTAAAAATAGTCACCTCAGTATTTGGTTCAACCCGAATATGTTGCGGTACTGTCTTCTTTGATGCAACTCGTGACCCACCACGCAAAGTAGACCCAGCACCTCCTCGCCCAGAACCGCGGCGACCACAAACGTGACCACAAGGGCATTTTAGCTGCAATGAAGTATTTTTTTTTCATTAAGTCACAATGTATTAAATGAATAATAGTCATTCTAAATGAATCTGGGAGGGACTGATTTTTTATTTATAACAGAGAGAAAAGTTAATTGATAGTCATTTATCTTAAATTAATAACATTGAATTACCTAATAATATTTATTTGATAAGAGTATTAATAACAGGTCAGTCATTCAAAGACAAATGCTTAAAGAAAAAAATGAATGGAATTACCTCAGTCTTGTTGAGGGATAATTTTGCTATGGACACCAATTTCTGCAAGGCAGAAGTCAATATTCCAACTTTGTTGGCAACTTCACTTTCCTCTTCTGGCTCTTCCCAGAGGTATTCCAGGTGGATTTTTCCCTCACTCCCAATCTGATATGAAAATTGGAATAAGAGATGTAATCTTTCAATTCTATTCAAAGATGAAGAAATAAACATCCAGCTCATGTTACAAACATTTTCAGTATGTAGCTCTATTTTAATATATTTTGGTACACTGCATCGCCATCAAGCAAAAGTGTTTCAGTTCAAATACGTTTTTTAACCTGAATGACAGCATATATCCATATTTGTTGTTGACAATAGCCAATAACAGATCTTATCTACATAACAGCTCGCAAACTGCTGCAAGGGTATGTGGGAAGGAGTAAGGACAACAGTCATGAATAAAAGGAAAGGAGAAAGGTGATCTATAAATGGGAGGCATGAAACTACTTTTAAGGTTTTCCTCTCCTTGTGTTGAGGTTAAGAATTGTGAGAGAGAAAAATGAATTTTTGTGCCTATCAGGCTATTTCTCTACGTGACTCATAATTGTCAGACTTGCTGATGTAGTGTGGGGATTTGATTACTTACTGTTTTTCCTCTATAAATGGCTTTATCGTCGGTGAATAGCCCAATGCTGATTTTTGTTCTTGAATTAATAAAAATTGCAGGGACAAAAATTTTCCAAAGAATCTGTCACTTGATAAAAGGTAGAAGGTTATTTACAAGAGTTTTGGTTTAATTATTAGTGGCCTTGAATTTAGTTTTTATAAAATTAAAGCTCAAGAAGGTGAGTAGAAGAGCATGCAAATATGAGGAGGAAGAGGGAGAACTTCTAGAACTATATTTCTCTCCAATTGAGAAGAAGAAAAAAAATACTAGTGTGGTCATAGAAGACCCTCTAATGAGTCAGCAGCAATAGGCAAATGGGTCCCAAGGTATGATTTTATTTATTATTTCATTTGATGAAATAATTTAAGGCAACTCTCAGGGTAGCAAATTAAACTTTGGGAATCACATCTCTCTTCATGACGGGCAGGACTGATGAAAAGTGAGGGAAACTAGTAGTAACAATATATGGAGACATTTCATTCTCCTGTTGACCAACCACTCTCAATCAGAGTAATGAGAGGGTGGAAAACATGATAGAATGGACACCATAGACCATAAATGAATTACACTCCATGTACAAACAAAGGAATCATTTTCCCAAATGGAGGGAGTTACATGGTATTAAGGGAAGAACTATATCGTAATGATTGAGTGAAAATTTTACAATATATTCGACAAATGAACTTCTCTTTCTTGCTGCTGCATAAAATGCCAGATTTTCAGGAACTTATCTGGAATTAATTAAAGATAAATAGCTTTTGGTATCCCAAGAAAATAAATACTTTGGATTTGATATATTCAAATGTTGTCATGCCATTTAACAATCATGAGTGAAGTCTTCTCATGATACCATCCTGTTTCTCAAAACTAAAAGTAACTTTACAAGTTCTTGCAGCTTACTCATGCAGAACATTCTAATGAAAATAAATCCATACCACCATTTATCAAATCTCTTTTTCAGAGTATATGCGTGGTTTAAAATGTTCTTGATTACAGTTATGATTGTTATTAAAGGAATTGTAAAATTACTTCTAGCTTTGAGAAACGGGGTCCAGGTTAGGGAATTAGCTGCTGCAGTTCAATTTTGTAGTAGCGCCAGAAATATAATTACGCCATTTCAATACTGTTATGTGATGTAATTATGAAAGTTATGACCTTATATATTTGAAAACCAAGCAAATACTCGTTTAGAATAGGTCACATTCCAAGTGCTTTAGATATCTTCTATTGTAGTGACATTTCTGTGTAGTGACATAATTTACTACTGAAGAAGTTTAAAATCATATTCAAGACTAAAGATAAATGGACGAAGTATAAGAAAATGACATGTAGATGGTTTACCTGGGAAAAAGAGAAAGAAACCAGAAAGTAGAAGATAAAATCTTGAAGACTGGTCGAGTAGAAGAAAAGTGGGAATATCTAAAAAAAATGAGATACCAGGAGTCATAAATGAAACAATAGGCATAATAAATAGAAAAGGACTAGGAAGCCATGAAGTACAGGAGATTTTGGATAAGAAGATTGATGAGAAAAGGAAATAAAAAACAAACAAAATTAGGGAGGAAAAGTGAAATCTGTTAAATAATTATTTGCTAAGGAGATAAATTAATTGAATAGAAGATATTTGGTGGAAAGAGTAGTGTGAGGATATGGTGAAGTTACAGAGATGGTGAAATGGGTATTGCACATGAGTTACAGGGTGATGAAATGTACAGGAAATTGTATCAGGCACCAAGGAAGGAAAATGCATGACAACAATAGAGCTGCAACAGGAAAAACATTAATCAAAACAAAACTGGTTTAGGCAAGGGGAAGAAAATTCTTAAAAGAAATTTATGGTAAAGATATTAGGCCAGTAAGTTTAGACAATTAAAGAGAAAAGGACCTCAATGAGAATAGCTTACTTCCAGGCATACTTGATTTTGAGATAGAAAATGTATCAAAGAAAATGAAATAGAACAAGGCTGTGAGGATAGAAAACATGCCCTCAGAATGACTCAAAAGGTTTAGGAAAACAAGAGAGGAAGAGTTTTTATGGTCATATTCACAGCATTCATGAGGATGGAAATTGATTGGAAGGCTTATTTTCTAATTCTCATCCCAAAAATAGTAAAGCAGCAGTATGTGAGGCCTAAATGATACAAGGTTTGATTTTTCATGCAGCTAAGGTAGTTTTTGGATCAGCAACAGGACAATGAGGAGGGTTTTGAGTAACCAGTAATAACTAGGAATACACCATGAATTATGGGAAAAAATGGTTGTTTGCAACAAGAAAACAAATTTCTTTTACAAATCAGCCTCCCAATGCTCCACACTCATTACGTTAATTGTAAGATCGATCACTTTTTTCCTTTGTCAAATGTGAGTAGTGATGTCAATCATCCTCTTCAGAATCATTAAAAAAACTCCCCTGAAGTTTTTGCAACACAGCAGGAGGTTATTCCATAGAATGACATAGGTACATGAAAATAGCTCCAAAACTTGATCACTAAGGCAAGAGGATAAGCATATATAGGAGGCTTTTGAGATATGGATTTGGAAAAAATGAAATCAATAGAGAAAAAAAGAACTAGGCATGGTAAGTGAAAAAAGTAGGTTGTTGGGAGAACTCCAAAGAAGGGAGGAAAAGGAGATTTAGGGAAAATTGAGTGACAGTGAAATTTCAGACTGTGATAGAGGAAAGGATGTAAGTGATGTGAAGGGAGGAAAAGAATAGGGATTTTGGACTGCACAAAGGGAGATAAAAAGTACGCAGGGCTGAAAAATGGCTCATTGTAAAGTGAAGTTTTAGTGCATTTACTGTAAGAGACTTAAGTTTCTTGTTCCATCAAGAACCTGACCCTACTCTGACCGGTAGACTACTACTAATAATTGTTGCTATTATCGGGTTTTTGTACATATCAATTTTTTCCATTGAAACTCATACATTGCAGGAGTGTTATCCCCATTACCATGAGATATAGTTCTCCAACAGTGAGAGTGCCCACATCCTCCAGGGTCCACCCTTTCCTCACATCAGCCACACTGAGGGACGTAGCGCCACTCCCCCCCCCAACCTCCCTCTTCCACGTCTCCTCCTTCTTGGCAGCTGCAGCCACTGCCGTGGTCAGAGCACCCCCTTCCTCTACTTTCTTCTTCCCCGCTGCCTCCCCCACCTCCGATTGCTTCTCCGATGAGGCATCCTCGCTCCCATCCTCCCCCCTCTCCCCCACCTCGCTTTTCTCAGCTGCCACACGACTCCCAAGCTCCAGGATTTGCTCCACCACCTGATCTACAGAGGGCAGCGCCTCAGACTGGCCTGAGGACCCTGGCGTGGAGGAGGCTGACAGGGGCAATGGTGGCACTTCCTCAGTGGGCGTAAGCGCGGATGGCGTCTCTTCCCCAACATCCATCCGCTTCGCCCCCTTGCCCCCCTTGTTCCCCCTTGTCGGAGTCGACACGGAAGTCGGAGGCGCCGCTCTAGAATTGGGGGGAAGCATGCGCTCTTCGTAACGCTGCAGACTCAGGCTGGAGCTAGTGACAAATTCACCAGCATTTACAGTTGGCAGTGCAATGTGGGCATCTGGCACCGGTCTGATCCTCAGGGAGGGGCGCTTCACCGTATCATCTCCTCCAAGAATCTCATCCCGCTGCACGGCATGAGTCAAGGAAAACTTCCAGGTAGGTCTTTTCAAATACAGTCATTTCATCTTACTTTCGATATAAACCATGTTAATTTACTCAAAATATTAGCTTTGTTAAAGTACTATCAATGTTGTACTAAACATAAATTGGCTTTCTGTGACTTCAGCAACCTATATCCAGTTTCGTTGTATTGTTTGTTTTTTAGTTTATTTTACTGCATGTAGACTAATTGGATTTTTCAATTTGTTTATAGAACCCCCTCCTTGATTCTAAATTATTCACATGATATTTTTGTATACTAAACAATGTACGTAACACAAAATATACCTAGCAGCAAAGGCAAAACAATGTATTTTTTTAACCATATTTCAGAGGCTCATTATAAAACTCATTAATTAGACTGAAAGGAATTAAGCAACATTGAGGAAGCATTTCCCTAAGCTTGGATTCATATAACATCCTAGCTAGAATTGTACCAATTTAATTATTCTGTCGACAGAAAAGCTTATTTATTTTGAGCCTACTTAATTTAAAATATTGCATTATTCAAAGCAAAGAATAGTCCCTGATCATAAGCATTGAAGCTAGCTTTGTTTTTAGTGCATATTAATTGAAATAAGTCATCCATGAAATTCAAAGTCATCATCTCGTCCCATGACTCACTAACTAATCATTTATTTTAAAATCTTTACCGAAAATATGTATATCATTATGTTTACATACATATAATAATGTTTTATTTGTAAATTATAAATGCAATTTGGTCTCCATTTCTCACAACATCTCTATTGCCCATAAAGTGTACAGCTCATTTTTTGCTAAGTCAATAACCAACATGAAATAATATTGGAGATGATATGAAAAGAAGCAGCATTTTAACCTAGAATCTTAAGAACTATTATTTTATGCTATTCTGTCTCACACCATCAGTCATGAAATTAAATGAAAAGATCCATCAAGGAGACTGAAAAGGAGCTTACGGTTATTATGCCATTGAAGCCTGACTCTCAGAGGAATAAAGGATGATGGAGGCAGAAATGATAGCACCCAAAGGAATTGGAATTAGAGGTAAAACTTATAAATACCCACAAAAAAGGAGTAAACAAGGAAAACTGATAGAAGAGTGAGCACTTTTCATCATTAAGCCCATAAGACACACCACCCACAATGCTTCCCACTGCATTCAGTATTAAATGTCAGCAATTCGTTTATTATGGTACCTCTCAATCCTGAATCCTGAATGTGCAGAGAAATAGAAGCACTGCAATGAATTTTGTCTGAATCTCAAGACCTACCCTTTGTGCCTTACAATGAGTGTTAAAATGCATACTCCATCATCAGAATACCCAGAGGGAGAGCATATTGTGCACATTCAAGAAGTGTAATAAATGCTGTCATGAAATATGAATGGTCCCCTTCGGTGAGTTATTACAAAAGAGATTCTCATCACATCTCAAAACCAAACCAATGCACTAGGGCCATTTCTACAGAAGAAAGAGAAGGATGGTAGGTAAAAAGACACTATGGTGCACAGCCTTTTCATTACAGAGAAATAGCAATTGAAAGACATAGCTTTAATATCTACTCCAAAAACATTAGTTGCATTGATTTAGAGGGTTAGATCAGTGGACTTTAGTCCTTGGTTTGCCAATTAGCACCAACAGGCATTCATTTTTGTTATTACTAAATATTCATGGCAGAAAGACCACCAATTGGTGGCTGGTAGTCAAGGGTACAGAAACTTAGCCCTTAGCATAACAGCGAATGTATTAAGTTAACCAAATTTTTGTCTCAAGGATACAAGTCTTTGCTGAGGAGGCCTCCAACGCTGTTGAAGAAAATATATCAGAGTCGACAGTCTCCTTTGAAGAAGCAATGTGGTACGAACACGAGGATTCTGTGCTGCAGCATGAACATAGTTCCATGCCATGTTGTCACTTGGCCTCATCTCTATGGTGACACGTGTGGGAAGCCGAAGGTCCTCTGGGCAGTCTGAGTAGTGAACAGAAAAGAAAAAAAAAACTTTAAAATAAAATTGACATTCAAGAGCCAACTTCATGAGAAAAAACTAGGGGCATCAACAGAATGAAATATTACGTTCAGTTGAAGAGGCCAAATCACACATATTCAACCACTATAATTATAAGTTGGCTCAGTATGCTTGAGTCTTGCAATGAGTTCAGATGCTCATCAACAACAGAGAATTTGTTTAAGGCAAATTTCAAACAGATTAAAAAGTATTTCAAAAGGGAAGGTTTTATTTCCTTGTCATTAATTTTAGAGAGCAATTTTCACCGACATACATTCATGCTGATTTTATTTTACAATGGAACTATTTTACGCTGAAATTATAACCTCATTTGTGGTAAAAATATTAAGTAATTTTTGAATTAGGGTTTTAATCAATGTTGATGCCAATTATTTCCACGCATGATGGAGGGGGTACTGTTTTAACCATCTCTGTGTACACATATCTGTGGCACAGGGAAAGGAATTGGCCCCCCAACCCTGATGTGTACATTTCACACACTGTTAGGCTTAGTATTGGTTGAGCTCTACTCTAACCCACCAAACCAACCTTCAGGTTGATTACTCTGTTCTTTATTAAATCTCTATATAATGATGTATTTTTGACCTCCCTCTACCTCTTTATAAATTTTTCAGGTCAAATGATATATCAGTTGAGCATGGGAGCATAAGGTAATCATGGCATCATAGTGACATTATGCTACCTTCACTATCACCTATGTTTGGGCCCATTTTAGATACAAATGAATGAATTGCAAGTTCTCCTTGTCCTCCAGAGGAACTTAATGACTGCTGCTCAGATTGAGAGTCCCACTCCCACACCACACTTTATGGTGGAATGGATCTTATGAAAAGCAAAACAAAAAATAACTATTATTGTTTCGTCCTTCCCATTCCTAACAAGTCCTATATATAATTAATCTAAATTCATCAAATCTTTATTTACCATGAGAGGCAAATTGGCAAGGCTACTTTTAAAGCCATCATGAAGAAGAGCAGCAGAATTTTAATGCCTGTGAACAAAATATATTTTCCTAACATGCTGTATTTCATACACAATTAAAGCAGATAAGAATGCATATGGTGACAAGTAGCCCATTGATTTTTCTTTCACCTACTTCTACGATACCTACATCATAGCCCCAGGAAAAAGCAAAAACAAAACTTTCGAGATATACAAATGAATTCTGAATGTCCATCAATCTGATCAAATCAAGTGTAGAGAGTCTCTTTTTTATTGTCTCAACAATTTCTGCAGTCTGAATGCCCCAGGTATCCTGATGCTCCACTCATAGCCTGACATCAGGTTTCCCAGTGGCCAAACCATTGAGTTGAAATTATGCACACATATACATACAATTTTGGGTACTCTCTTGGATTGGAATATAAATGAGACAAGCCACACAAGAATCTGTTCTCTTCTGAGTACATATTCAAAATGGCAGTAGTATGACGGGAAACACTACAAAACAACGTCAGCTCTGATGCATACCTTACAGAGGCAGTGAGCTCTAATGCATTTATTTTACTTTTTTGTTGCAAAATAGTGCATGCAGTAAATGGCATAAGGATCAAGGCTCTCAGCACCAATATACCCTTCTAATGCACTGTCTTTCTCACCTGCACCCTCCTCTAAATGCAAGCGTCGCAAAGATCGGCAGATGGGAGTCTTGACTCTGACAGTCTTGCCCCTCACCCGCAGCTGAGTGGCACCGTAGAAGACCAGCTCATTCAACCGCATACCAAACTTCTCAGTAAATGGTCCTGCTATCTTCTTGCGCAGCTCCCCATAATTGATGAGCCCATAGAGCTCCTGAGCCACTTTAGACATTTCTAGAGAAAACAACTTTAATTAATTCTGAGCAAGAAAACAGCAGAGCAATAATATTTTACTCATTACCCCAATTCCATTAAGACTGAAATAAGATTTTATTTATTCATCCAATAAACACATAATAAAACACTTCAATATATAATTGTAAAAGTAAAAAATTGAGTGTTATAAGAAAGGACCTACATAACATCAAAAATTCACAACAAATTATAACACTCAGCTAGTGGTATTCAAATCCCTTATCTTGATAACCTACATTTTCATTCCCAATACAAGCATGAAGAGGGATGGGTTCCCTATTGATTGGCCAAGTGGAGGTCACTTGAATGTTCATGGATTGCTTGACCTCAAGTGGACCTCAAGTGAACTTGAGCCCTGTCACACAACTGCCATGCACTCAATCGCCCCTAAACCCAGCATAATGCATCCAACCTTGAATCAGCAAGAATTTTCATGGAATTTGACATCCCTTTGATTAGCTACCTGCCCACTTTCTGTTTGCTCTGATTGACTGGATGTATTTCCAAATATTTTTCTAAAATTTATGTACTTCTTGCTTGCACTTAAATTAACAATTATAAAATGGCAGCTAATTAAAGTGATTGAAAATTGCTTACTTATTACACAAATGAGAATAATTAATGACAAATAACAATGGGATACTGCTGATCCAAATAGATGAAAAATGAAGTCAATAGTTGGAAAATTCTGAAGACACCAATCTACTTGAAAAATCACACTGCAATTGAGGGGGCACTGAACACACATTGTGCGTTATCTCTGCCCAATCCTTTTGGTTCATTTACAACTTAATTGTGCAATTTGTCAAGGCAAAGAGACTAAATTTTTTAAGGCATATACGATGCTAGTAGACTGTGGAAGGCCGAATCTTCACATATAAGACTCGGGAGTGAGTTTTGGAGCCATAATTTTGGAAAAAAAAGGTGCGTGTTATATGCCAACATGTAAGTTAACAAGAAATAAAAAAAGGTGTAAATGAAATGTTTTTTCAAAAGATTTAGAATTCAAGTTAACATAAAAGACAAAATTTTATAATATGAGATAAAATCCAGGTTGTACACTTCAGTCTCTCTGAGCACAGCATCCCAGACACTCAACCACTGAGGTCATATTTACACTAAATTTCACCCTCTGTATCATCCAAACATACAATCACATTCTTAATTTCATCAATCTTACTTTCTCTCTATATGTATTTTGTCTCCAAGCTTGTCACCCTCACACAAACCTTCATGCACTGTTTTCAATAAAATTTATTTCAACCATAATTTTTACAAACACTTATTTGAACACCATGTTCCTCATCAAAATGAAATAATAAATTTCATAATATAAATGACTATATGAAAGAAACAAATGCCATCAATTAAACTACTCTTAATAAAAAACCATTATCATGAGCAAAGCAACAACGAGAACTTGAGTGAGAATACCTCTGCAAAATCAGGTAGACTATTAAAGAAAGAGGAAGAAAAATTCACAGTGAAAAAATCATCCGCCTGAACCGGGACTCGAACCCGGATC
>LYUA01002284.1:155385-168683 GCA_002093875.1 Calopteryx splendens | reverse complement strand
TTTGATTATTCCAAAGAGGGTATCCTTCGCTTTGATAATTTCTCCGTTTATTTTGTCAACTCTACTACTAAGTCAACAACTAATTAGATTATGTGATACAAATAGATTAAGAAATAAAGGCCCATTTACTTTTACTCTGTTATACACCATCAATGTATGATATCTATCACTAAGGATGGATATCACCAAATTCAAAAGTTTTCCAATGACCCCAGTATCAGACAGTTTTTTGTAAAAGTAATGTATGGCCTATGCTGTCAGACTTTTATCAGGTGATAAAACATCTATATAATGAGCAAGCATTTGCCTAATGCTATATAAATATTGTGAAATAATTGAAAGCAGATATAGGGTGGACAATGATACATGACAACCCTGTTGAGAATTGTGAAAAAACAGTTTATGTTCTATATAATTAACTACTCAGCAATAATTGACATTTTTGAAAAGACAGAGAACAAAAAATTTGGGTGACATGTACTTGAGTTTTAGATATTGATTTTCTTTTGTACTGGGGTAACAAAAGTCTACTTCTGGTTAGTTGGAAAGCACCCTCCAAAGGTTTGCTAAAGATATCTGATAATGGATGGAATATCTTACGAATGACTACTTTCACCACAAGAGTAGGGACCACCTCCAAGCCACATAACAACTTGTCGTTTCAACACATTATTATCTTGTTGGGCTCTATTGGCTGTAGAAATAATGTCCCAGCAGGGATTAGACCCAAGATTTTTCATCACCATTATAATTCCAGAACAAATGAGATTGAAAGCATTGAGCATTGAATTTATTCACAATTCCTTGGGGATCAGATAACATATTATGATAAAACAGCAAATCATTAGAGCCTTACCTGTGCCATCCACTTTTAGGTTTATTTTTAATCACTTCCCAAACTGATTTCACAGTGGTTCTTGATTCTACAGCATAGCCTTTTATTAGAAGGTATTTTTTCTCTGTGACCCTATACTTGAATTAATTACGCTTTTTTTGCATTCTAATATTAAAAAGTTGATCAGTCTGGATGGTGGCGGGGTAATTTTCTTGCATGCCAACCTGGAGGTCATGGGTCCACAATCCCACCTATGTTGATTTTCATCCCCCACCTAGGGCAATGATGTGTGTGAACATCTTTGTTTTAAAACACATGTAATTGGGGTAACCTGTACGAGGTAAATAAATTATTATTAATCACCATGGCGGTGAAGCATATCTCTTACCAGAGTAGAGAGCAATGGGGAAAGATTCTGGGGCAGGAGAGGAAATGATGGAGGGACTCCACTTAGTTTCAGGTGACCCAGTGAGGAGGATGGGAAAGAAGGATACAGGTATGTACTGCAAAGAAGTTGGTTACATGGAGCCTCAACTCCCACCTCCTCCAAATTGCTAATCAATCCTTCCTCTCATTCTGTGATACCCAAGAAATATATACTAACTTCTCTTTCCCATAACTTAGTCTGAGCACCAATTGCTCCTTAACATGCTCTCTTCTAACACCCTTCCCCCAGTACAACTCATACGTATTGGAAACAACGAAAATAAAAACATTAACAACAATGAAAGAACACCTCAAGACTCCATTAGGGTTCAATACTAAGTTCATATAATAGAGTTCACATGACGGTTAAGGTACACATCATCTGTAATTATGTGACTAGGGAAGGAGCATATTTTACTTGATTAAAGTAACCTCAGAAAAATATTTTGATAAATATGCAAATGTACGGTAAAAAGAAGCCAATGCATGAATGGCTGTCATATTTACTTCCCATTAATATTTTAATCTGATCTGAAAAATATTGTCTAGAAATATTCGACTGTACAGCACAATTATCATGATGTAAATATTCTACAAAAAGTCATGCAGAAAATGGTTCAGAAAACTGTTTGTGAATTTTGAAAGATGTTTATCATATTATTCTTATAAAATTTCATCCCTTTAGTTACCCTAACACAATGAAATAAATACCAAAAAACATGCGTGTGATGGCTGCTAAAAGCTTTTAAGTAGAAGAATTATTTTTTAACCCTTTAAGTGCCAATGTCGCTGTGAGTGATGCTGACATATTTTCGCGGAAGTGCCAGCATCATTCACAGCGACAGTTTTTCTCAATGAAAATAAATGTAAATAATCATGGAATAATTCATCTTTTATGTTTTATTCTCTTTTTTGTACGTCAGGGTAAATTTTGAGAAAAATTTAGCTAATATGGAACTAATTTTATTATCATTAATGTTTTACAGCCATTTATTGTTAACTCTGAACATCTCATTAAAATTTCCCGACAATTTTCACATGATTTTGGGAACTCAAAGGGTTAATATCTGCAATTTAGCACTTCACTTCAGTTGAATAGGCACATGTAAGCAGTTGGCCCCCGAACCTCCAAAGTCCTACCCCAACACTAACTTTTACATTCATACAAGAATCACTGACTTTAAACATTAATGTATGGGGGTAGGCAGAGTACCGAGCATGACTAAAGTGCCTTCAAAGTTTGAAGAAGCATCATAGATCGAAGTTGTATGATATTGGTATTAGAACTTCATTGTAAATCAAATGGTTGTCAGGGAAAGGAACTGACCTCCTACCCTGAATGTTTGAAATTCACATACCTTGAGCCTTAGTTCAGGATGAAGTCTGGCCACACCCATCAAAGCCAGCTTTGAGTTGGTTACTGCAATGATGATGCTATACTACTAACAATTTTTTCCCAGTTTTCTCCGAGGTAATTCAAAAACGTTTTGTGCAACTATTTTCTAGGATCAATTAACAACAAGGTATCATAGCAGCCAACGTCAATATTTTTATAAATTCTCATACTTCCTTAAAGTAACTTAAGTGATCTAATAAAAAAAAGGAATAAGCATTCCAGCTCACCCATTAAAATCTTTTAATCAATAAATTCCATTGCAAATTCAGTGAAATAGATACATATCATCTAATAGAAAATAGACAACACCTTCACTGGCATAAATTGACCATTATGAGAGACGTAAGTTAAGCAAGAGACTGAATGCAAATGACCCATTCTTGACTTGGCCTGTAGTTTATTTGTAATGAAAGCAGTACATGAATGTTGTATGGTCATGCTCTATCCTATTACAAGTACTTCAAAGCTGAATCGGAAATTATTGATAGTAAGATTTTTAAATCTGAATCAAAACTAACAATTTCCATACTATTTAGAATGTAAAATAAAGGAGGGTAGTTGGTGCCTGAATGAAATAGGTCTTACCATTAATTCTCATCAATATAGTAAAATATCTTTCTATTGGATTTTTAATGCAATTTTAACTCCTATTACTCATAAAACAGATTTATCTTGCTCGCACTTAAATTTCAAATGAGCTAAGACTGCTAAAAATGGGAATAACTATTTTGTAGAGCATGGCTAGTAGACTTAAATTAAACCATCTTGGTCTTTTTGAAAAAATAAATTGTAGCTATTTGCATAATATGCAATTGAATATTTTTGGATGATGGTTTTTTTTGATTACCTACAGGATTAAGCACAATAGACAAGTCTTACAAAGAAATATTTCTACTAGCAATGAATGACAATTAGCAGTTACCATAATTTAGGTTTTTATTACACTTTAAAACAAGGTATGGTAACAACATCATACTCAACATAAAATACAAATTAGATTAAAATCTGTTCACCAAATTCTGGAAAATTAACAATTCTTCAGGAGGAATGTATACTAAGCAAAAGATATGCCTACAGAAAAGCAACTGATTCTACAACAAAAAGGAGCTCTTCTTAACAATATGAATGATTTAGAATAAAATCAACACTTTTGTTGCCTGCACATCAGTTTTCACATTCAAGATTGAATGTGACTGATTACTGGTCAAACAAATCTATTCATGTACTAACTATATATTTCAAACCATAGCAACCTTTATTAAAAAATATATGTACTCATTCTTACAAACAAACAATTCCATTAGGAATGTCCCCAACATCTGGGTATTGAGTCTTTTATCCGGTTTCCTTTTCTCTTCTGGCATGGCATTCTTTTGTAAGTTGCATTTATATATTTAATCACAAATAGCAATTAAGAAGGTCAATTATGTCACATTTCATATGTTAATTTGTACCCTAATTAAAACCACTGTATCATATTCAAATGCAACTATCCCTTTGTCAACATCTTAAATCCACAAATGTTACATGCACATCCTAACTAGTTACAGCACATTAACATGCACTTAGAGTTATATAGTTGTTTTTAAAAACATACCAAAATATGACGACCTTGATACAATTTCACAGGTTTAATCCATCACATTTTTTCACTTTTCATTCCTTTGTAAATTTAGTCAGTTGTTATCATAATTTCTTATGATAAAATGGTGTTATTTTTGTGGTCCCCAACGAAAAAATTGACTTGAGTAAATTGTCTTACACTTCCGATTTAAAAAAATAATTTGGAAGATCCATGGATGACTAGAATGGCCTCTTGCAATGGCAACCTCAAATTCCTAGCTCTTTCACCACATGAGCTTGATATTTGGTAAGTTATTAGGATAAGGCTCTCCGTACTCTTCACCCAGGCAAGCACTAGTACACACTGGCTATGCCGTTTTCTCATGGTGGCTTACAATACACATTAGTTCAGAGTGTTCTCAACTGAAGTAACACCTATTAATCACAGTTTATATTATTCTTCTACAATAAAATTACAAAAAAAAACTCAACCAACGGCTCACAAAAAAGTACTATATTCAATCACCATTTCCATAATGCTCTCTCACTCACACACACATGCAAATTTAACCTTTTTTTTTAAGATTATTAACATAATAGCAGAGCTAAAAGCAGGGGCAGATTCATGCATGTACACATTATAAGGTCATTGGGAAGGGTATTAAAAAATGAAATTTGACATGGTATTGTTAAGTGTCAACTGGGATTCTCAAGGATTGATCTGGGACCACTCGGAAGTCTAAATCCATGGTTAAAACTCATTTAGAAGAGTGAACAGAATAATATCAGTAGTTAATATATGTAAGCCACAAAGAAGGCTGTAGTACAATACACCCATGGAAATGGATAATTGAAGACAAGCATAAAGGTGTCCAGGGGCTCCAATACTCACAGAAATTGGATTGACTTCAATGCATGTTGACTAATGTCATCATCACACGTGTAATTATTGAATTAATTATACCTGTATCCTTGTCCTCCATTACTTTTAGCTCCTCAACATGAAATATTTTCTAAATTTTGGAATAAAAATATTCCCAGTGAAATTTACTCTAATATAATCGGGTGAAAGTAGTCATCTGTCAAAATTGTCAATGATAGAAGATAAACAATACCTAAAATATGATAGAATTATTATTGCCAAGGGAAGCTTGACCAGCAAAATTGCTTCTGATAGTGGTTTTTAACTTAAGCAATTTTCTAAAATGCTGAATAAATCATGGATTTTTCTCTTAGATGATTCATTACACTTAAAAATAACGTATAAAGGCAACTCGAACGGGAACAAGTATATAAGCAATAGAAATATAAAAAAACAAAAATATATTAATAACACTTAATAGTTAATGAAAATGTAATGCAAAATAATGAAGATGGAACAGAAAATATCCTTTTGGAATCTTCCAATTTTCATCCCAAACAAAATTTCTCCAATAATTTGCTGTGATTTCCTAACGAATGCAATTAGGACACAGACCGAATCCCAGTGAACCAGTAAGTGAATACCATTTTGGTAACAAAAAATATACTCCAAGGTGTCATTTTTGAGATCTACAATCAATAATACACACTAATCTCCCTCTAAATGCCATCATATAAATGTACTCCCTGCACTAATTATTCTCATTACTAATACATTTGTCAATTTCTGATGGCGATATTTGTTATGTAGGCAGAAAAGCAAAAGTTTCACAAAACAAGGAATATATACAACAAGAGTAAAAAGATACTGTAAAAGATTAGTTATAAAATTGTAGCTGAAGCTGAAAACAATCACCACATATGATGGTGCATTTGGAACAAAAATAATAACTCAATACCAATAGAGATAAAATTAAGAGTCATGATATGTTAATCTATTTTATGCAAAAGTTGAAGAGGGTACAAGTTCCACTTCCATGTTAGAGCACCAGAAGTTTTATGTGAATCATATTTTTTTAAATTAAGACATATATTCTAATATTATTCCATTGTACTTTGATTTAAGTATTTTATAGTTCCAATGTCTGACAATCTAAAGATGCTTGTGATTAGATGTTAAACTGGTTTAAAATTACAAGATGTTTAGATTTTAAAAAATTAAGAGAAAGTGACAAAATATGTGTTATTCAGAAATGATATTCATAATTTGCATTCACTTAACAAAACTAAAGGGCAATTCAAGCTAATTATCTGCTCTTTACCCTACAGTCAACAGATTCTATTTAACACTTACGACTTGACACATACTTATCAAATTGGCTAAATAATGCAAGTATGATTTCTTTCCCTTCTAATCAATGCAAAAATTAGAATTCTATTAAACACTGCAAGAAAGATCTACCTGTATTGCTTTATTTCTCATATTTAGAAAAGCTAATATTATTATTACAGGACCCAATTCAAGACCTTTTAAATGGTGATCTTCTCAGTTGGATATGGATGATAAATGCAGTGTAACAGGGCAAAAGATGAATTTCAGGAATCAATGATCCAATAGAGGGGAAATAATAATACAGAGAAACTGTTAAACAATAAGGGTGTCAAACAAACAGGGATCATAAAATATCTTTACACCTCTTGGCAGACTCATGTATTTTTGTAAATTCAACTATCATGAGATACTCATGTTAAATGAATCACTAATTTAAAGAAGGCCATTGTATTTTTGTTAGAATCTTTGCTAAAAATAAAAAGTGGAAAGTTAGTCACCTAATCAAATAAATAAAATAACAAACTGATTTTGAACGCTTATTCTCACTGAAAGCTGTCTCAGTTTTCCCAAAAATAGTGCAAAAGTATTAAGAAATTTGCTAGAGATACAACTATCATACCTATTATCTCTCCAGTGCAATAATGATTTAGAGCAGGGAAATAAAATGTTTATGCTAATTATGAGTCCCTTATGTAATTGAAGTACACACATGAAAAGCAGACAACAAAAGTAACACTATTTGATCTGAATAAAGTGATTGATCAATTCACTCAGTAGAATATCCTCCTCAGGGAATTCCTATACATACGCCAGAATTATTACTGTACATTGTCTCCTGGATGAATAAAGTATTATTAATACTCAACTGTCAGTCAATTAGAATATAACCTTTAGATAAGCAATGATAAACTAAAGATCTTTGAGTGCCAGTTGAGCCATCACAAATAAATTATCTTTGTGAAAGGTAAAAACTAATCAGTGACACACCAGGGACCCCAGCAGTTCACTTTCATAATGGATTACGTTTTAGATAATGCTGCATCAAAATCTTCAAGTCTCAATGGTGTCACTAAAAAAATCACATCTGAGAAACTATATGATGCAAATCTTGAAAGTAAATTAGAATAATATGTTCAATTATCCACAGTAGTATGTAAAATGTTCCAAATGTGTTGATTCAACTGGTAAAAACCAGTTTACTACAATAATTCTTCTGCACAAGCCTAGATACTTTTCAAGGTAAGAAAATTGTGATGAAAGCCACAATATTGAAGAAGTTATACTTATTCAAACAAGATGGATATTTGATGATCTTTAGATACATCATTATGAGAAAAAATTGGACGAAAATGATAAATAAAATAGATTAGACACACTGAAATATAAATAAAAAACCAAAATACATGTAAAAAAACTACTAGAGAATCTATGGGTATTAAAGCAAAAACTAACATTTTCAAGCATACTTCCATAGGCTTAAGGAAAATGCCTATCATTATCAAGTGCTGGATTAAAATGATATGACCTACTACCCACAGACCTTCATTGGTGTTTAAATATAGTGCCAGAAAAATTGTTACATTGCTGGGTCATTTAGATGAGTCTAGTGCCCACCTGCAAACCCAAAGATATCAGGTCTGAATTTCCCCATGGACATGGATGTTGTATCAACTCCGGTGGTTCGGCCCCTGAGAAACCTGATAACAAGCCAAGAGTAACTTATCAGTAACCCAGGACAACCCATGGACCACTGGAAATGGCCAGAGCAAAAAAAAGCTTTTGTTTCTTCAAGTTTTCATTTAAGACTTCTGATTTAAGATTTGTAGCCCCTTGCAGTTGATTAGTCAAATGAGTCACAAATGGAGGATTGAATTTGCTAAAGTTACAGTATGCCATTTTATATGTTCACTATTCCAACTAACATTAGGGATGGAGTATAATCTACAGTATTATGTGGTGCAAATTTTAACACTGTTGAAGTGATTTTGCACCTCTTTCTCTTCTGCCTTACTATGTATCATTTACAATTTACTAAAATGGAATTGTACAGATTATAATGTATGCACTTTAAAGTAAACCATCAATACATATCATATTAAGACACAACAAACATCCTGGGGAGATAGAAATTATTATGATGAAATGACCAAAAAATTATTACAACAGATATGAAAAAGAAATTGGCAATAGAACATATATATATTACATTTGAAAAAAATCAATGTTGATTTACTGATGAAAAATCATGCACAATTTATTTTTTTTCCCTGTTGCTAGTTACACTGTTAATTATTTACAGGGAACAGCAATTTATTAACGTTGGTAGTAGGAATATTTCTGCATTTAGTGTGTTACAGTGGCTAAAGACATACTGCAATGCGAATGGAAGTTGGAAAAGTGCATTCATTGATACAACATTGACATCCTTTCTTTGAACCAGCACACTTTAGATCAGCCACTGAGTTCACTAACAATGGAAATAACTGGGTCTTGGTAGGTAACCACTAGGAATTGGGAAATCAAAAATATACTTCAATTTAAATGATCCTGATACATGACCAATTTATATCGAACAGGAACACTGAAGATGCATAATGGCCTGAGCTCTTTTGCTTTTATAACTGATATATGTTGGTGAAGTTTTTAAACAGTTAGATATAGTAGCAGACTACACACACTGAAAATTTTGCTCATAAGATCTATTGGCCTTAAAAGGGAAAGACAAGTATTTTAGAAATGTTTGAAATAATAATTGTTCTCATTTTTGAATGGTTAAGTCAGAGAGTCCTGAATTTTTGGAGCTGCGATGTCTCTATGTCATGTGAAAAGTAATGATAACCGTGCAAATAATCTAATCTAGAAAATTCCACCACTATGATGTTGGCACAAAACATAAATGATGAGTCATAAAATTAACATAGGCATGAGGGCATTAGCTAATTTGACTAAAAATAAGGAGTGTAGCAGCCTCCTCGGTTTAAAGACAGTGAAAGTATGTATACTGTGTAACTTTTAAAAAAAAGCTAGTAAAAAACATAAAAGACCTTACTTTAGATAAGTGGAACATCAGTCTGAAGCATAAAGCAGGCTGACATTGCATAGGTCAGTAACCACAGTAATCAACCCGAAGGTCAGTTTGATAGGTGAGGGTAGAGCTCACCCANNACCCGAAGGTCAGTTTGATAGGTGAGGGTAGAGCTCACCCAATACTAAGCGCAACGGCATACGAAATTCACACATGAGGGTAGGGGGGCCAATTCCTTTCCCTGTGCCGCCTGTGATTTCCTAGGATGACCTGGTGCCCAAAAAATCACACAGCCCTGGTGAAGCTGAGGGTGCCAAGAGGCATCACCCAGAATCAAACTCAGGCCCTCCAGCTAGTGGCTCAACACTTGACGTACTGGGCTACCACACCTTCCTAGGAGACTGACACGAGGAATTAAGCATAATTTCTTAAATAATTTTGCATCCTTAAAAGTGAAAAGAAGATGAATTACTGAAAATGGAAAAATTATTCAACAAATGTACTTATAACAGTAACCAACTAACTACTCTTTTGTTAAAAGACTAGCAAGAAAATGCAAGCAGAAAGAGACAAAAACATTATTGGCATTAGCCAGATACAGCAGAAAGCCCACAGAGCAATGAAAATGAAGACACCACACACAGCAATGGGGAGAATGCATGAAATGGAACTTGAATATCATAATTCAAACATTCATATCTTCATAAGTGAATCACAAAATTCTTTCAAACAGGCTTAATGTACAGGACAGTAAGTACCTGATGGCTGAGTCATAAAATACTATTTCACACCACAATTTAATTTGGTACATAACTATGTGAATTTGAAAGCTGCTATTACATGCAATTTAATTAGGCACGAGCCCAATAGTACAAAGATGCCAGGTATGAAAATCACTTTGAGGTTACCTAAAATGTGTAATTTGTTCATCAATAATAGTGCAATTTAACTGAAAAAAATGGATAAGAAATGTATGCCTTATGTTATCAGGCAAAGTTTTTCTCTCAATCACCACTAAAACAGGTCAACAGGAAGTAAGACAACATACCAAAGAATTTATCATCCATAGTAAAGCATATTCAAAGCAACAAACCAATTATATAAAGTTTTCATGTGCAACTATCATATAACACAACGATGACTGAAATTTAAAAATCAGCTGTAAGATAGTTACAAGATTTTTTCAAAGGAAAATCGTAACTAATTCAAAATTGACTATAACAAATATATAAGTTGCACTATTGCCTGCATTTTAAATGCATACGACAAAATGAAAGTTGTTGATAGGAAGCACAAATAATGGTAATAAAATTATTTGCTGCTATGGGTTGATTACAACTGTAAATTTCAAAAATATAAAGTAGTTAGCTCATCAGACTAATGCCACTGTATGTGAAATCATTTAGTTGTAAGCATTATTACAAAATCTGTAATATGGTTCATCTCAATTATTTTCTACAAAGGCTAGGAATGCCTCCTTATTTTGACAATGAATATTTATAAATAACAGCAATGTACATAAAATATTTACACAAATGCATAACTCTGGACAGAATTTTCTGCTAGTATTCACACAGAAATTCACAAGGAATGACTTTTTATTACAAAATATGGCCTTATACCCATCTACTACAACAGCAAGAGATAACCTCCTGAATCCAAACCTTAGAACTTAAGGACAACTCCATCGGAGGGCATGAGACATGTAATCACTATCTCAATTTTGTCCTCAATATAGTTTATCACTTTGGAACACAAGTTATTGAGTTGCCTCTGTGCAGATTTGTATTGTTTTAAATGCCTCTTAACATCACAGTAGAGAAAAATAACTCGAGAAAAGCTTCTCATTCAACTATGTATTACAGGGAAATGGAATGCATAAGAATGAAACTCAAAAGTAAATTAGCACATTCACTGATCCATTTTCTAGCCTGAAAAACGTTTAAAAAATTAAAAAATAAAGATTTTGGCAGAAAAAAAAGATTGGACTGTGTGTGAAATCATTGAAATTTGAGGAAATCAGAGTGAAAAATACTTAAGAGTGGATTCTTCTACCAGACCATCCACTACAGATGGCTTTCCACAAGTGGATTGACTTTGAGCTTTCTGATATTTGCAATCTATCCATGAACCTGGGTCAAGAACAGATGCATAGATATGCCAAAATTTCCAACACTATAATTTATGCCACATTAAGAACTTATGTGTCATTTCACATAATACCAACATGGTCTATATGATAAGAAATTATTTCTTTTATCCAAAAAAGAAAAAAATGATTAGCTGATACAAGTTTACCATGTGAAATGGCATGATACACCAATAAACATTTTTTTAAAAGAAGCTTAAAGATTTTGTAAACTTTTATGGAAACTAAAACATTCATGGCTGTAAAGCTGTTAAGATAGTAACCAAAAAGGAAGTTAACATTAGCATTATAGTGACATGTGAGGCTAATTAATGTATTAATTCAATTCTTAATTATTGAAATAAATCAATGTAAATACACAATGATTAAATAAATAAAAGTTTCAAATACAGAAATGTCAGTATTTGTAAGTAAATTACATTGGCTAAAATTTTCAAACTGTATGTTACACTGCCATTGCATATAAAAATATAACTTCTGCCATCCTAAGAACCTCAAACTTTATCAGGAAAAACTTTACTTTCCAAAATCAATCCATGAAAAAGCGAGGAAATGAGTTTCTTTGTAGCCATTAAAGCCTCAAGTTTTCTTAAAAACCAGGAATTCATTTCTTTCTTCAAGGAAAAAATACAGAACACACAAAAAATAGAGTGATAGTGTATATTCAAGGATTCAGCCTACTGTGATTCCTTATTAACAAGTTAGGAAGTTTGCCACTTCTCTAAATCTACATGCTACCCTACAAGTTGCCACAAGGACCTAGAGCAGGGGGCGTTACGACACCAGCCATCAAGGGAAATTTGTGAACCCTTCACATCCCTTTATGCCAGTGTGTGAAGATTTATTTGGATGCACAGGGGCTGGGGAGAGGAGGCATGAGGTTATAATGACTGGGACCACTGATGTAGAGCTTGTACGTACTCCAATCTAATAAAAAAAGGGGTGATGCTGGAGATCACGGTGCTATGTGAGAGATGTGCTTGCTGTTCCTCAAACTCCTCTTCCCTTCAGCTCACAGCAAATAGATACAACTCCACATGGACAGATTGCCCCTTCTTACAAAGAACGCATGAACTCTTGACTGCACTGGGGTCAGGGCAACACTTCAACATAGTTTTCAGGTATTAAGCCTGTTTTCCCATTCAGCATTCCCTCCAGCCAACCAGGTTCCTGGGATTGTCTTACTGAAGGACAAAGATAGAGGAAACTTAATTTTTACAGATGTACATTAAGAAAACATCTCAATTAAAACCCAAAAAACAATTCCTGTGGATAGTATTCTAGCTTTCTAATAGTCTAATAGAAAAAAGCACTACAATAAAGTATTTATGATTTATTTATTATATAATGAGGAATGGAAAAGAGGAAAAAGCTGCTTTCCAAAGAGCAGAGCTCTCACAACACAATTTTTGTCCTATATGTGACTTAGAATTAGAAAACCCATTCCACAAATTAGAAAACCCACAAATTCTATCACTAATATGACACCCACAGGAAATTTGACATCCACATTGGAGCATTGATTTTTATTATACCAGAAGGGCCCTCATTATGCGCCATCCATCATTTATTTCAAAATGCCTAGTAAAATAAAGAATGTTTCATCCCTTACAACCTTTAAAAAATACCTAAAAATGTACCAGCTACAGCTTTTACAATTACAGGCCTTCCAGCACCCCACTAGGTTAAAAAAATGAGAAAATGACCAGT
>LYUA01002284.1:139805-152706 GCA_002093875.1 Calopteryx splendens | reverse complement strand
AAAAAAATGACTAAAACTGAGAAAAGTGACTCGCTGGAAGGCCTGCAATTAATACAACTTCTTCAATGAGTGAATTTAATTAATTTAATGGGTTATCTTTTGTATTTTTTGAATACTCTTTTACTGACTAACATGTCTAAGTGTTTCCCATTTCATATGCATGTTCATATTCATTTAATTCTGACCATGATTTGTACATTTTTATAATAATATATAAATTCTTTGACAATGAGGAATTACAGTGACATGGGAAGAGAGTATGGATATGAAGGAATCACATACATTATTTTACTCACACAAGGGGGTAAGACTTGCATTTGAATCATGGCATTATATTGCTGGATTGAAATTAAGGTGCAAATCAGACACCAAGAAACATCCAAGCTCTTTTACCTTTGACTCACTCTCAAAAAAGAATTAACCCATCTGATTTTTTTCACATTCCAATAATTTAATAGGCACAAGTGCATAAAATGTCCTTTTGTTTATTGACTTAATATTTTATGATATTGAAAATTTATTAATGAGAGTGATTTTCAATCAAAATTTACACTAGTCATCCTAAAGGTGTTACATCACCTATTAACCGTAAAGAATTAGGTAAATAAGTAATTCTGCGCTCTATATTTTTTCTTCTCAAGATTGGGTGATAGTTGATAGTAACAATATTTACAGTTAATTAATGGTTTGGCAATATTATGATGTTAACAGCTGTTAAAAACCAAGATTTGCTACATAATCCTCAATTGTGAACTTTTAGATACTGAAATGAAAATATTGATCCTGACAGAACTCTTGGGTCCCCAAAAATCTAGGATCGAACTACACACTAGATATATGACAATTTTTCACTAAAAAATCAGGGGTTAACTATTCCAGAGGTTGAACTATACACAAGTTTAAACAGCAATTGAACATTTTCTTCATCTTGTTTGCCACAGAAATAATATTATCAGTGCTAATGATATACCCTGGAACATACTAATAATCTCTTCTGTAATCCATAGCTTCCTATTCCTATTTTCCATTTATTTTCTTTCATTTACAGATTTCATTTTTCCTTTTTTTACAATACTCCCATCTTTCTTCTACTATACCCCTCCCCTTGTCCTCCTCAGAATTTTATCATCTCTATTACAGTACTCCTTCCTATTAATCCTGGTAAAAACTTCTATATTCCATTTTCCTATATCCTTCTCATTTTATTCCCTTAAATTAGACATTACACTTCATGAGCAGCAATTTATAATCTGATTTAACATACAATCCTGGGAAACTCCGATTTGATGACACTATTCCCAAATATGTATATAAAAAAATCTCAGTAATCAATGCTAAGGTCGGTTTGGTAGGTGAGGGTAGAGCTCACCCAGTACTAACCCAAATGGCATGTGAAATTAACATATAAGGGTAGGGGGGCCAGTTCCTTTCCCTGTACTGCCTGTGCTTCCCAGGATGACCTGGTACCAGAAAAATGGTACGCAGCTTGGGTGAAGCTGAAGGTGCCAAGAGGCATCACCCAGAATCGAACCCAGACCCTCTGATCAGCAGTCCAGCGCTCTAACCACTGAACTACCACGTCCCCAAACATGTTCTAATATAATCTAACTAATATCTTCCTGTATAGAGGTATATACAGTCACATACAAAATCGCACACTTCAAGAACAATAAAAACCCCAATTAAAAAAAATTAATAAAGCTGAAAATAGAAACAGAAAATGTACTTGCCATTTGTTATAATTTGATTTGGCTCAAATGACAACTCCCCATCATTTTCTCCCACACATGCATACAATGTTCTGACTCGTCTGCAAAAAAAATAAACTTGTGAGGCAACTGCAGGGTTTTGACCATACATGAGAACGAGACACTAATTACAGACACAATAGAAAATACTTTGGTTATGAACATTCAAAATATTATCACCAAAATTCATTACATTTAAAAAGCTGCAAAATTAATATCATAGAGTAAAGATACCATAGAGTGCTCACTGCCTATACCAATAACGCAATATAAATTTATGCAGTTCCAAGCTTCCTAACCTCGGCACACTAGTATCAATGGGATTTAATTCGGAATCTTTTCAGAGCCTCTCTTGACTCAATTTGGATCTTCACAGCGAGTGGAAGCTTGAATGTTTCTCTCAAGGGTCGAGAGTGACTCAAAGTATTGAGAGGTTTAACCAGATACCATAGGAAATTACACGTGTTATAGTAAGTGGCACTTATTTTTAGATACTCCTTGGCGACAAAGTAAAATCGCGAATGCTCACAGCCTATTCACCAAAACTTAGATTGTTTATTTTGTATATGATAATTTGAAAAGTACCAGTTTCACATTATTTACAAACAATTTAAATAAATTTTAATTATAAAGTTAAATCTCTGCCAAAGCTCAACATCCAACCAACTCATTTACTGTTAGGATTTCCTAAGTGTAAAACAAGTGAGTGAAAGAGAAAGAATGGGATTTTTCTCTAAGAGTGGAATCCTATTTCGGACACAGATTTTTATTTGGTAACGCAGAAAGAATTCCAGCGTGCAGACAAACCTACATTACACCACGATGAGTTCACTTTCCAACTACCTCGATATTTTGTTGCCTTGTCAACCCTACCAAATCCCTCTTCTACAGCTGGCTATTCCAGATGGATAAGCTCATCTCACTACCATCGGCCTTGCTCCTGATCAACTCACAAGGTTCTGTTAAAGAGTGTTTCAGTCAACTGGGCCCGCAAAAATAATACCATCGACACTAGTGACCTCCCTCGGGAAGTTCTGAACTGCATAAATTTATATAGCATCTTTGGTATAGGCAATATAATAATGGGTTAGCATGGTGGGCATGTGCTCTCCTGCTAACACAAGGGTCACGGGTTTGAGTCTCACCTCGGGCATGGATGTTTGTAATGTTAAAAGGTTAAAATGTAAGAGGGCCTTATGGCCATAATTATGCCTTAAATGAAGTTATTATTATTATTATAAATAAAGATTATGATTTTTCAGCCACTGCTGCTGTACATGTATATGTACTTGTTTTACAATGATGCAATCCAGAGTCGAAATCAATATTAAGCACGTTGATACTAGCCAAAACACACTATCTTACTTATTTTTGAGCCATTTGAAAATGTTCATTTCACAGGGGCAATAGTCAACCATCAGCCCTTTTTCAACAACCATAATTAATATTTTATGTTGAAACTTTAGTCATTCAAGGATTTAGCTCTCTGACTGATACCAATTTGAAGGGTTTAGTTCATATTTTAGCAACCCATTTCTATTTAATTTAAAGAGTTTCATGCATAGAAAGAAGAATTAATTTTCTGAGGATAATGGAGATAAATATATGACTTTTTGGCCATACATAAGATACATTAAAATATTCACTGAAAAAAGTTAACTTTAATTTTATTTTAAAATACATTCCATACACTCTACACATCTATTTTAAACTTTTCACTTTTTCAATTAAAAATTACTGTGTAAGAATTTAGAGTGAATAAAAGAGAAAAAAAGGATGATGCATCAAGATTAATAAAGCAAGGAAAAATTATATTAGATTAATAGAGTTGTGAAATGGTAAAGAATAATAAAAGAAAGTATTTTTAGGTGTGTATCTTAAGGGAGTGAAATAGTAAAAATTGAAAACATACTTACACATTTTCCTTTGGCTCCCTACTCAAGTTAGGAAGAGCAAAGCCATGAAGTGCTGAAAATAAGAGAAAAAAAGAGTGGCTCAATTATAATAAGATATCTAAAGAAAAATGAGCAACCATTATTGGAAAATGGAGGTTGACAGTTGACTGTTTTATGTTGGAATGCAAAAGAAAATCAAATTATGAATATCACTTGTAACCCTTACTAGTGAGTGAAATACATGGAGTGAAATATGCTGAGAAATTTCATTGCGATATTACAAAACAACAGATGATCATCATAGCAGTTCAAACATTAAATGCAGTAAAACATTCCAAAGATTGGTTTACTGTATCTTTCCAGGTCTGCAAACATTATCATGAACTCTACAGCCCCCATGCAAAATTACTTATCTATTTTCATTACTTAGGTGCTTTAATCTTATATGAAAGCTTTAAATTAAAAAATACAGAAAATGAAACCAAATATAATGACTCAGCTTACCTCTATCTATATCTAAGTGAAGGTCGCCATCTCCCCTCGATGAAGGTGAAGACCCCGAGTCATCTGAGCTTTCAGCAGATTCACCTGTGATTTGATCCATTATGTGGTCTCTTGACCTCCTAATTCCATGCGCTGGTCGACTATCCTGAGTGGGTGAGCCTACCAAATGAAAACAAAAATATTAACAGGTGCTTAATTGATATGGATAATCAGTTTTCCACTTGAAATCTAGATCTTAAGACTTACCATAAGTTTCCCATTATCACCTATCATAATACGGCAATGTTTTCATGAGCCAAATGTGAAAATGTTCTTATTGCTATTCCAATCATGAAGGGATTTTAATTCGATTCAGATTCTGTCAAATTTAGGATTAAATCCATTCCTAATACCTATATATCCTTTATTGTAAAAGAACAAAAGATTGTTCCCTGCATAACAAATAGTTCCAGGTCCAGATGCCATGCTAACTTTTAAACAATCCTTTAACATGCAACCTATTTTCCATTACAGCAGTATTGATTCCAGTATGATCCGGAATCTAAATTAAAATGAACTTACCACGATGCAAGGGTTTAGCAACACGACGATGTTGCCTCCTTCTAGCTGGGTGTGGAACTTGTGATATGACAGCCACTGGATGTGCCCATGACTGCTCCTGGGAAAAATTGGAAAGGTGTGCAGGAGGAGAACCTGTAACTGCTTCCCCTGGTAATCTTGAAACTGCATAAGGCAGTGGCTGCCGGTTAACATCACTTCGATGTGGCCGAACTGGAGCATCCTGTGAGAGGCAAGATATGATAGAGTATGCAGATAAGACCTTGATTTGAGGATCTTGCAACATTTGTAACACAGCCATATAGGTACTCGAGGCTTACTTGGAATGTTAAAAATAACCTCCTGACTTATATTTTGATATGAAAAGACACAACCATTTACTTTAAACTTTGAGAGAGACACAATCATTTACTTTAAAATCTTTTACATTTGACTACATTGCAGATGGTTTGTAAAGCAAAACAACCACAAAAAGTCAGAATTATTTTTTAATGATTAAGATTATTCCTTATATCATCAAGTTAGTTCCCAATTTACACCAGAGGTGTGTGCTAAAATGTGCAATATAAATTGAAACTATGTAAATCAGAACTGGATTTTTGTGACCACTATAACTATTGAATCTACCAAGGTCATTGATTTCCAAGTTTTGTTTTCACCTTAATGTGAAAAAAACACTGACTTATGCACTTCACATTCTACTGTATTGCAGTAGTGTTTTATGTACTTTCTTTGCCTAAACTTGATACAAATTTTGGTCTTGGAATTAACATCCTCATATGTCCAAGAGAAGCCACAAACTATCACAAAACACCTCAAGTGTCTGTTGTCATTATGTGGTATAGCTACAATGCTGTATGAGGGCATAGCACAGTAGAACATGTATATTGAAGATCTATCCTCAAAACTACCTAAGGAAAGGCAGTGTAATGGAGGGGATAGTTATGTGAATTCCAGAACTGGTGGAATATGGGGTGAGATGACATAACCAGGCATACTCTCTATGAGAAACCCGACCAAACCATAACTGTGCATATTTTATTATTTTGACTTTCCCCTTCAAAATTCCCATCCTTTATTATCCTCTCCCATGCTATCAACTAATACCACAACAGATGGATTTAAAAAATAACTTTAAGTACATTTGAACATAAGTTACAAACAGGTATTTGAACTCTGTTATGGAAAAAAATGATTATCCGAGGAGAGAGTCAAATGACTCCATTATTGGCTCAGTGATATTTTCTGTGATATTAACAAAGTGCCGAACAATGAAATGCTAACATTATAGTTTTTCTATGATGATGGTCCATCTTCTCAGAGTCTAAGTGGGAAGGGGGAGCACATGGGGATACTCCTTTGCTCAAATATCACCCTCTTCCTCTCTGACCCTTGTTAAGACTTTGATACCTCCATGTGAAACTCTATAGCTTGAAGAAAATAGCAATTGATACACCTGGTAACAGATCTAAAGGGAAGGTTGCAAGACTCTAATAGATTCAATTATGAAATGTTTTTCAAAGGGGGTGATCATATAATAGTTCTAGACTGCATTTGCACAATTAAGTACAAGTATAGCTATGATAAACAATTATGAGAATGAATTATTAAGGTTGTAGATGAAAAAAATTGGGTAACATTAGACAAACTATTGATGATGCTACTTACTGGCATAGGCATTATACCAAAATGAAATGAATTGAGGACTTACTGTATCTAATAATTTAAGACTTGACAGTTTGATTGTAGCGTGAGTGATGTTAGCACCAAAGAAATTTGAAATATGGCTATATAAATACAGTTTTGAACAGAACCCACATATTGAGAAATAACTAACTCTTGCCATAGGTACCAATGCCTAATTTTGTTGCCAATGGCAACTGAGAAATTCCTAGGATATTTGCTCTAGGTACTGGGACCAAGGAACTGGTTCTGATACTGAGGTACCCACCCCTGGTTATGGATATTACTCATGATGCTAAATGTATTAGAATGAAATTACTTAGAGATTTTCACTTTCTTTCACTTTTAAAAAGAACCGAACTGAAAAAATTAGTAAACATAATTAGGAGAAATTCCTTGATTTTCTGGGTTTCCTGGCTTTCTCAGTTAACCATAACTTCATCACAGAGAATCACAAAGGTCCATAAAATTCACTCAATGGAGCCATAAAACAAATGGCTGGCTCTACAGAAGGAGAATAGAGTGAGGAGCAGCAGTGAATGGCTCGTGGCCATTTTTTAGACGAGGACTCTCGAAGGACATCCAGAACTCACCCTGGAGTTAGGTGGAGGCCTCCATGGGGGCAGCTGTGGAGGGATGCTTGGGAGTGGTGGAGGAGGCTCTGTCATGAATGGTCTCCTCTGGTGAACGGACATCGGTTGCTGGTGCACCTGGCGCCTCCTCGAGGATGAATCCATGAGGTAGGGTGGGGGTGGGGGGTGGGAGGGCTTCCTCTGTGCTCCTCCCTCGAGAAGTGAGGGCGATGCCGAGGAGGAGGACGAGGAGGATGGGGACGAGGGGTGCGGGGAAGGGGAAAAGGTTATGGGCTGGGCAGATGGCACAGGAGGCTTCTGCATCACTGGGCTCCCAGGCTCCGGTGGCTGAGACTGGAATATCTACAATGAGGTACATATCCCATTTTTAATCATGGTCGAAAATTATCAAATCTCCACAGTGATTTTGACACATGTCTGTATGCCTTACTGATTAATTTCACAACACACCATCAAGAATCTACTGCTTCATTTAAATATTTCACATATTTGATTATTATTTCAGGATGACCAGGAGACATAGTATGCTAAATTTTCAATTTTCTTGGCAATGACATTCATGGCATAGTGATTCAATGGAGAATATAAATACATGAGGTATTAAAAAGTAAGTACAGTTTGTGAATAAAAAAACTTCATACATGATATTTTTACTTGAAAGAGCATTCCTTAAACTATTAAAAAAAATAATTTCCACCATTGTTGAGACACTTGCCAGCTCTGGAGACTAGTTTGCTTATTCCCTTTTCAAAGAATGGTGCTGCCAATGATGACACACACTGCTGCATGGCATTTAAAAATGTTGTTTCGAGCCCCCTTGAAAATTTGGGAAATTCATCGTTGAGTGAGGAAACCATGGAACTGATTCTCACAAATATTTCATGAATTTTTCTGATCCAATCTTCATTAAAAATAATGCAATTCTTGGTTCATCATGCACATTTGTTTAGCCTTCATGGAACTTTCTTACCTATTTCCTAAAAATTCATCACTCATTGAACTGTCACCATAAATCTCAATGATCTGCCAATGAATTTTCGTGGGTTTGAGCTTTCTTGCATTCAGAAATGGGACAACATATGAAATTATTAAATTTTCACAATGATTTTGACACATGTCTGTATGCCTTACTGATTAACTTGACAACAAGTCATCAGGAATTTACTGCTTCATTTAAATATTGCACACATCTGAGCCTCATTTCACAGTTAGCGGAATCTTCTATTGAGTACAATATTGAAAAGAAACAAAATAAACACTTATTTTTGTCTGAAATTGACACCACGGAAAGCCAAGATGTCAGAAGAGCTAGTGAGAATGCATAGTATAGCGATCACAGTGCTCCCGTGAAACTATTGTGAAATGGAACTTACTTTTAGACTGCCCCTTGTATCACTTGTTTTACCTATCTAACCTTAGTCAATACTCACCTTTTCATGGTTCTCAACTAGAATTTCTACAACTATGTTGCAGAATTTGATCTCCATAATAGCTGCTACTGTTTCATTCTGTGGCCGCAGAAGAGTAGGCCCAAAGCACACTCCAATATTGCTCACTGTCATCAAATTCTTATCACTCTTAGAAACCACACTGTAAAAGAAAGCACTTACTTTTAAAAAATGTTTCAGAATCTGTGTTATAAATCAAAATAGACATCTTGTTTTCTTAGAAATTACAAAGCCTTCGCATTGGCTGAAAGCCATTGAATGTCTAATTCCACATTTTGGAAAGAAAAATATCACTTTGAAATGAAGATTATGATACCTTCTTTGTACATTTATTGTCAATAAATGTGGCAACATTAGTATATGGGTAGCGAGTTTTATTATGAAGCTAATGGTATCTGTTTCAAATTCTCTTTTTGATACAAAGAGTTTTTAATTTAAGAAAATATTTTATTTTTTTTATGAATGAGAGACAAAAAAATTTATCTAACAACACAATCCCACTTCATGAGCTATGTGAGGCAGCAGCTTAACTGTAAGACATTGAAGGTGCAGACCAAAAGAAATGGTTTGTTATCCACTGCCAGAACTGTGTGTGAGTGTGAAATCCACATATTGGCCAAAATGCTGCAAGTAGAATCAAAACCATTACACAATTCTCTCGAGAAGTTGTAGCCTTTCATTAAAAAATCTGATTTAAAAGTAGTACTCCTGGTTATATATTCCAAAGGTTAGATAGACCACTAATTGCATCTATGAGTGGGGAAGAGTAGGAGAGAAATATCAGTCAAAGTGTATAATTAAGGGTTAGGGCACAGATCAAGAGATCCTAAGGATTGAGTGGGAAGCTGGAAAACATGAAGGTAGTGAAGGCCAGTGGGGTTGTGTTTGAAAGCCATCAGAATTATTTTGTTCATGCAATCAAAGAGTGATGTCAGACCCTGTGAGGAATATCATTGATGCAAGCAGTTTAAACATAACAAATCAATTCTAATACAAATGGTTCACTAGGTCTGATGTCCCTCTTTGGTTACCTGAACAGAATAAATCCGAGGGTTCCAAAAACAACCCTCAGGCTAGGTTTATAAAAAATTGGAGTCTGTTAAGTATAATGGGCCGGGACAGATAACTTCTGCGGGGGGAAGAAAATAATGAGAAAGCATTTCAGTTATAGCAAAGAACTGAGCAAACTTGTAGGTATCCTTGGATGCATTGGATGAAATACTGCAAGAATACAATATAAAAAATAATAGTAAGACACTTAAAATCCTAGAATATGGAAGATAGAAGCTGAAGGCAGTTGTGCAGATACTGTAGATAAATTATAAAAAAGTGATTTCAACTACCTTACTAGCAGAATAACATGGTATGAGTGATATTTGATGGTTGTCAAGTGAAGAATAGCTGAGCTTATATATATGATAAAAAGTAACTACAATACTCAAAGATCTATAAACAAAGAAACGGTATTAGCAAATTGTTACTGAGGAGTGCAACTATTGAGTAAGAGACATGGACCATTAGAAATTAGACCAGAGAAAAATGAGACTTCGAAACCTGGTTCCAGAAATGGATACTGAAAATCAAGCAGATAGGTGAATTAAGAGATAGTTAAGTGTACAGAGGAATAAATGTAGAAATATGGAGCTTTATAATGAAAATAAATATCAGTTGGATTGGACACAACTTTATACAGGATACATATACTTGTAATGAACACACGAGGCAGATAAATAAGAGGAAAGTTCACCAATGTTTGTTAATGTTGTTGCACAATAAAAGCAAAGAAATATAAACTATTTTCTAAAATAATAGAATAAAAGATAATAATTATACTTCATATTTATTCAAAATAAATATTATTTGAAATGAGTCCTATCCTTCAGAATCTTTATATATTTTGATCAAAAAAAATAATACAAAATTAAGGAGTGAACATTTTTATAAAACTCTTACATGTACAAAAAATGAGAACTTCAAAATTTAAAATTATTGCAATTCATCACTAAATATGAAGTAGTAATGGATATAACATATTTACTTTCTGAGGTGTTTTACCAAGGTGTCCAGGAGTGAAAAGTTTTGCTTGGGGAGCTGATGCACAAGACGATGAACTTGGTTAATGCGCTCTTCCTTTGAATCAAGCTCTGGAACAGAGAAGGAGAATTTTTTTATTTTGTATAAGTAGGCATCACATTTAAAGTAACTCCATTATGCACATTATAACAAAAAATAAGTTGGCTATAAGTTAAAACTATGTTTATGGTTGACTGTTAAGTTTAAATGTTTTATTTTTTTGAACCTTCTTCTTGAGCCCTAGTTTTAAAATACATTTAAAACCTATAACAAAGTTATGTTGAAAGTAGTTTCTTGGTAAACATAGTTTGAATTATAATTGTCACTATTTCATAGCACATGCTATCTAAGAATGTGGGCACAAGAAAGTATAATGCTATCCGACCAGCAGATATTTTGAGTTTAGGGTACCACAAACAATAACTACAGCTAGACTTCAAGTTGCTCAAGAGAAAAATTAATCTCAAGATAATTTTGAGAAAACAAAATTACTTTAGCATTAACCTACAGGCTTTCCATGCATTCATTAAATATAAGGGAAAGGAAAATAAAAATGGGACATAGATATGAAGAAGCACTATTAGTCAGTTCCTTGTCCTCAGAGATATTGGAAATGATTTTCTCCCAGTTAGGTTAAGTTAGATCTTTTAATGGTAAACACTTACTTGCAGCTGCCACAAATTCATCGTGAAGCTGGAATGTCATAAGGGGCTCAGGTAACCCTCGAAGATATGCCTTCAAGGCACTGGTGACAGTTTTTGTCTCCCATTCCTGTAAATCTTCTAAATTAGTTCGGTCTAATTTCCGCCTGTCCAGGGTTACATTTAAAAGTCTATTTACTTTAGAGGAAACACCAACTATTCTGTAGATTCCCTGCTCCTCAAGACCTGGAAAATAAAACATTACATTCATCATACAAATCATTCTTGGCAGAGGTCACTCACTACATTCGTAGGGAGAAATATTTTTTCCAAATGAAAATTGTCATGGTAGAGAGAAACAAAGGGCTGGGAAAACTGGGACCTAAAAGGACATTTCTAGTAGAATATTTACCATTGTCCGTGAAAGCCAAAGGATCTGTTTTCTCCTCTGATTATCTGCTTTAGGGAAGGAGGAAGTGGACACTGGCAATTACTAATTCAAGCGTGAGATTTTAACATAAATACTTTGAAACAATTACTCCCAGGCTTAATTTTAATAAGTATTGTGAATGGTGATATTATGTGCGATATGTTGATTTTGATACATAAATATGAGGGATGGGACCTGAAAACACGTTAATGACTGGCAGTAATTTTAACTTCTAAATTTTTCGAAGGGTTGAGTAGAACATATGATTGGATTAAGTTGATGAAGAAAAAATCAAATAGTTTATGAATATGAAATGAGAAAATATGAGAAAATATGAAATGAGAGACTTTCATCTGATACTCCACTGGAAATAAGAACACAAAGCCTAGAGGAGATATTTCATTTTCAATTACTCTATATATAGTATTTAGTCTGACCCCGAATTTTTCAGTGAAAAAAATGACATTTTTTATAAATCTCATGTATAGTTCGATCCTAGCTTTTTGGGGACCCTCGACTTCCATCAGCGTTGACATTTTAATTTTGATATCTTTGTGAATATTTTAAGGCATAACACAAATGACTTTGTTGCCACTGTATAAGCTCAGTGAAGTATTAAAACACTAGGAAGACTGAAATGTTATAATATTATTTGTTATAAGCCACTGAAGATTCAAAGGGTAATTTTTTTACCACATCTGCCCTAAAAAAAGCTGACCCCAAATTTAAGCCAATCATTTCCACCAATTTTTTGGAAAAAGTAATTTTGGATGATAAATGATGAAGAATTCCAGGCACACATGGAAAACCTTAAATATGTTATAAATTGTATTTTTACAAAAAATGAGTGGGAAACACTGCGGTATACGTATATGGGTACCTTTTTTAAACATGAATTAAATTTTTTATACCATTATGATCTCTCAAACCTGTAGGAATATGTATGCATTCATTCCATCTGTTATTTTAACCAATTATTGGCTTACAGTGATGGCAGTTGGCTGGCCTCTCCAAAAAGGCCTTCGATTACAGAGACAGTGATTCGCTGGTCTGGTAATTTTTTTCAATAGTTGTTGGTAACAAAAATTACCTTATTATTATTAATTCCTTTGTTGAAACAATATACTCTGCCAAGGTTACACACATTTATTAGCAATATTATGTTACCCGGCCATATGTCTGCATTACATACTAAAGGTTTTCACTAGTGATAATTTCAAGTCATCGTCAGTGGGCATGAAAATTAGTCTTATTCAGCGCTTTGCTATCATAATTGCTATTGAGATTGAAAACACTTGGTTTTTCCACATGAAAATTTATTACACGAC